>BSBM01001409.1:11012500-11070000 GCA_027924585.1 Larix kaempferi | reverse complement strand
GAACTCAGTTTCTCTCTGGTCACTACCTTTGTGAACATGTCTACAGGATTCTGGCTAGTATGTATCTTTTCTAGCTTCAACCGTTCATCTTCCAGAACAAAGCGTATGAAATGGTACTTGAGCTGTATATGTTTAGTCCTGGAATGGAATGTTGAGCTCTTTGCAAGATGAATGGCACTCTGGATGTCACTATATAACCTCCTATCCTTCTACTTCTTACCCAATTCCTCCATAAACCTCGGCAACCAAATCATCTCTTTACTAGCCTTTGTAACAGCAGCATACTCTGCTTCTGTTGTTGAAAGTGCAACAACCTTCTGCAGTTTCGAAATCCAACTTACTATTGTTCCATCTACAGTAAACACATACCTTGTGGTGCTCCTCCTGCTATCCTTATCACCTACCATATTTGCATCAACATATCCCTATAGAACTGTGTCTAAACCTCCAAAACATAATGCCTGAGTGGTAGCACCTCTCAAATACCTAAAAATCCACCATACTACCTTCCAATGTTCTTTACCTGAATTGTTCATATATCTGATCACAACTCCCACTGCTTGTGCAATATCTGGTCTTGTGCACACCATGGCATACATCAAACTACCAACTACTGATTGATAGGGAATCTTGGACATGTAATCTGTCTCTTCCTGTGTCTTGGGACACATTTCCTTACTTATATTGAAATGGCTAGCTAAAGGTGTACTTACTGGTTTTGCATTCTCCCTTCTGAACCTCTCCAACACCTTTTGTATGTACTCACTCTAAGACAATGTCAATTTGTGATTTTTACTATCTCTCGTTATTCTCATACTAAGGATTTGCTTTGCAGCACCCAAATCCTTCATCGCAAATGAATTAGCTAGATTCATTTTGAGTACATTTATATCCTGCATGTTAGACCCCGCAACAAGCATGTCATCCACATACAATAACAAGATAATATATTTTTAATTGTCTAGCTTCTTGAAATAAACACAATGGTCAGAATGACATCTACTATAACCTTGTTCTTTCATAAACCTGTCAAATTTTAAATACCACTGCCTTGGGGCTTGCTTCAAGCCATACAAGCTCTTTTTCAACCTGCATACCAAGTTCTCCTTACCTTTGACCTCATACCCTTGTGGATGCTGCATATATATCTCTTCCTCCAAATCCCCATGGAGAAAGGTTTTTTTTACATCTAACTATTCAAGATGCAAATCTTCTACCGCCACTAGACTTAAGATAGTCCTAGTTGAAGTCATCTTAACAACAGGAGAAAATATTTCATCAAAATCTATACCTTTCTTCTGTGCAAACCCCTTTACAACAAGACTCACCTTGTACCGCTTCTTACCTCCTTCTTCTTCCTTCAACCTGTAAATCCATTTGTTTTGCAATGCTCTTTTACCAGCAGGCAATTGAACCAAATCCCAAGTCTGGTTTCCTACCAATGAGTCCATCTTTTCATTCATGCCTTGCTCCCACGTCTTTCTAGTTTCCACCTGCATTGCTTCTTCATAACACTCTGGTTCACCAACATAAGTCATCAATAAATAATACATTGAAGGAGAGTATCGTTCAGGGAGTCTACTTAACGTGGTAGATCTTCTTGCAGTTGCAGGAGTTTCAGGTACTTGCTGTTGTTCTCGATTTTCTAGCACCTTTGGAACTTCATTTTCTTAAATTTCATCAAGTACTGCGTATTATGTGGTTTCCTTTTCCTGTTTATTTCCCTGCAACTGATCTTTATACATGACCTTTTCAATGAATATCACATCTCTACTCCTGATGATTTTGTTATTTTCATAATCCCATAAGCGATAACCAAATTCATCAACCCCATATCCAATAAAGGTACATTTCTTGGATTTAGCTTCAAGCTTTGTTCTATTTTCTTTATCAATATGGACAAATGCTTCACAACCAAACGCTCTCATAAATGAGTAGTTTACATTTTTTTATTTCCATGCCTCCTCTGGAATACCACCATCCAAAGCACTTGAAGGTCTTCTGTTTATTAAATAAACAACAGTATTTACTGCATCCGCCCAAAACTGTAAGGGAAACCCTGCATGCAGTCTCACACACGTTGCACGCTCCATGATCGTTCTGTTCATCATTTCTGACACACCATTTTCTTGTGGTGTTCCTGGGACTGTCTTCTCTCTATGAATCCCATGGTATGAATAGTAACTATCAAACTCTTTGCCGTAGTACTCACCTCCATTATCAAATTTGAGACACTTCAACCTTTTTCCTGTCTCGTTCTCAACCAAAGCTTTCCAATTCCTAAAAGTAGCAAACACATCATATTTTTGTCTAATGCAATAAACCCAATTTCTCCTAGTTACATCATCAATAAATGTAACATAATAGTGAGAGCCACCAAGAGATTGTACCTGAGCCAGTTCCCATAAATCTGTGTGCACTAGCTCTAACCTTTCATTCTTCTTTTGTTTCCCAACCCTGAGAAATCTGACTCTCTTATGTTTTCCATAAACACAGTTCTCACAGAATTCCAAACTTATCTGCTTCAAATCTAGCAACAACTTCCTTGAGTGGAGAATTTGCATCCCCTTCTCACTCATGTGGCCAAGCCTATGATGCCACAATGTTGTATATGTTCCTTTGGAAGCTAAAGAGATAGAATGGTCAGTATTATGAGGACATAAATACAACGTACCTACCCTATCTCATTTTTCTATCACCATTGATCCTTTAGTGATCTTCCACCACTTTTCTCCAAATGTAGATAGATAGCCGCCATCTCCCAACTGCCCTGTTGAGATCAGATTTCTTTTCATAGCAAGAATATGCCTAACATCCTTTAGCAGCCAATCATTTCCATTATTAAATTTTATCCATAACTTACCCATTCCAACAATTTTACATGGCTCATCATCACCCAATAAAACATGTCCAAAATCGCCTGGAACATAATCATGAAAATATTTCCTATGGGGTGTAGCATGACATGAAGCCCCTGAATCTATTACCCAATAATCACTAGTATTATCTAATGTAAGAATCAAAGCATCTTGTAACACATCACCTGCTACATTTGCTTCCTGGGTAGTTTCCTTATGTCCATCTCCTTTCTTCTTTAGAGATCTACAGTCTTTCTTCAGATGTCCTTTCTTTCCACAGTTCCAACACTCTATTTTTCCCAGTCTGAACTTGGATCTGCCCTTTTTAGAGTTGTTGCGATTATCTTGGCTCTTTCCTCTCTCCTTTTGTCTTCCCCTGCTCTCCATGGTCAACGCATTACCTGATGTTTCACCCGTGTTTTTTCTTTGCATTTCTTCGCTAAGAATAACACCAATAACATCATCAAATTTCATGGTGTTTGAACTAGAGACAGAGTTACTTACAGCCATGACCAAGCTATTCCAGCTTTCTGGCAATGAACACAAGATTAGAAGAGCCCTAACCTCATCATCGAAGTTCACACTTATAGAACTTAGTTTATTTGTAACTGTATTAAAATCATTTAAATGATCAGTAATAGATCCACCTTCAGACATCTTCATATTAAATAAACGCTTCATTAGAAATACCTTGTTGGACACCGAGGGTTTTTCATACAACTTACCGAATGCGCTATTCAACCCCTCCGTTTTCATTTCTTTTGAGATATTGAAAGCCACCGATGAAGCCAAGCTCAGCCGTATTGTTCCTAAAGCCTTTCTATCAAGAACCTCCCATTCTTTGTCCTTCATAGTCGTCGGTTACTTTTCTCTTCCTCCCAACGGTAGGAATAGATCCTTCTGGTACAGATAGTCCTCCATTTGCATCTTCCATAACTGGAAGTTTTGGCTATTAAACTTCTTGACCTTAAACTTTCCTTCTTCTTCCATTGCTCCCACTAGAACCAGAAACCCTAGCTCCTGCGGGTTTATCTGCCAAATAGACCTTTGGCTCTGATACCAATTGTTAGAAAAACAAGATCACAGAGCAATAACAATAAACAGAAATGAAAATATAATCACACACACATTACAAGAGAGACACAGATATATCGTGGTTCACCCCAAGATGGGCTAAGTCCACACTGAAGTTGCCAGTCCTTATTATTATACCATCCAACAAAGTGAAGGGATACAAGTTGCAGCACAACCGCTACACTTCCACTTCACTGTCTCACAGTCTCTCTTTCTGATCTCAAAGATCTTTACAATGCATAAAACCTAATACATCAACCCTCGTCATATTACAATATCTTTCTTTTATAAGGGAAATACAATGGAAAAATACCACGGGTTACCCAAAACCATGGGCCCGAAAACTATTGGGAAAAACTGTACACCCATTCCCCCCGAACCCCAAGGTGGGGGAATGGGTATACAGTCCTCTAGGGTGCATGGCTAAGATAATATCATCTATGAGACTGGGAGATCTGGCTCCACAACCAACAATCTTGGTTAGAAAAACAATTTCCCTCCATAAACAATGGCCAAGGGCTTGAGGCTATTGTTTTTCTACCAAGACTAGGGTTAAGGGCCGAAGAACCATCCATAGTGCATAAAGCATGTTATGGATAATATATATTGGAAAACTAATGGTGTTCATATTCCCAAGAAGAAAATATTATTGACAAAGGCTCTTGTTTAATACTCGTACATGATTCCCAAGACATTGTAATGACACTCGCATTCAACTTTGATTCCAAAGACACCTTATAGATGGATCATGTTGTGGCTTTTAGGTTTTGTTCACGGCACTTGAGGTTGAGAGGGTTATTTAGGGATTAAAGCCCTTGTTTCAGTTTACAAAACCTACTCATGGCTCATGTATCCCACTGTTGTGACCACAACACCCCCCGAGGGAAAATCTAGGGGCCCCTTACAAATTTTTTTTAAAGTTGGTCTTACAAAGGGTTTTTTTTGTAGCATTTCCTTACTCGACCATGTTTGAGGCCCTATGGACCATCTTTGGTGTGAAAAAAACTCATATCCAAATGATTTAGGGCCCATGGACCAAATCATTTCATCCCCATATCGTAGCTCTTGGTTTACGAAATGTTCATTTAGGTCTCAATCCTCTTATTTCACCCTCTAAGCATGTTTACATTTCAAATCCCGTGTGGCATTGCACCAGGCGCAACCCTTGTAGGTATGGCGTGGGATGCTACTCCTCCCCACTTAACCCCATGATCTCTTTGTTGGTTGTGGAGCTTGATCTTCCAATTTCATAAATGATGTTGTTTTAGCCGTGTTTGTACCCCAGGTTTGGTTATGATCCCAGAACGTGCAACGGGGTCTCCGGGCTACCCCCGAAAGAAATTTTTGTTATGGGTTGTTTTTTGGACAATAGATTACGGGCCCATGGTTTTGGGTAACTCGTGGTATTTTCCCATGGTATAAACATTATAATCAATAAATATCATAGTTAAGATCTATAAACATTCTAATCACTTATCAATTATCATCATTGATGAATATCTTAAGCAACTATATAGGTCTCCATGTCTAACATAGTTATGCATAATAACCAAGACTATCAGGGTTTAATTAACCAATACTAATACACACACATATACACTAAAACATGGGTTATTATAAACTCATGAATCATAATGCATCAAATGTCAAGGATTCAATATTTTTGAAGTATTGAAGATTTGGCATTAAATGGCATAAACGTTGGTCAATTAATGGTGTAAACGTTATGTATGGGTGCATGCACGTGTTTTAGCATGTATGCGTTGATGGCATGTATGCGCTACAAACACGTGTGCGCGCATGTAAACATACATGCGCACATATATTTGCGTACACATTAATCATGTGTGCACGCACATTTTGTCCATGTCTACTCACCAACGTGGATGATCGGCATTGCCGAAGCAAGGGCGCATACGCATCTTTGAATGCGTCTGCACACCCTTGTTTTTTTTTCCGCTCACATGCTTCCATCGTAACCTTTTTGGGTACCAGCTTCGTGCAGGTACCCTTATTTTATTTATTTTCTATTAAATATACATTTGTATGTATCCATTTTAATACACACATTTCATTATATATTAGAATAATTTTCCACTAGAAACTTGTGTGTTCATTTCCCACACAAAAATATTCATAATTAGTTTACTTAATTATTAATGGATTATCACTCCATAATAATAAAATAATAATAATACCAAATAATATCTTCAACATAAAATCAACATAGATCCATCTCAAACCTAGATCTATCAAGCACCGAGACGGATCCAATTTACGAATGTGTAATTGCTTGATAGATCCATGTTTAAAATTGATTGATAGATCCGTGTTTAAAATTGATTCATGCTTTTGATTTTTTTATTTTATAAGCCAACATGGATTTTTTTAATAACTGTTTATTTGGTTTTCATTTTTCATTTTATGAGCTTACTTTTTATCTGGTTTTATTATTTTTATTTTATAAGCCAACATGAATTTTTTAATTATTTTTTATTTTGTTAGGAAGGAACGCGACAACATCTCTACCATACTGAGATGTAGGGCACCTCGCTACTCTCGGTGCAATAATAAGTTAATGGTAGGACTTATCTTCCTTTCTAGGCTCATAGACGTAATTAGATAAGTAGGTAATAGACATAAGGCTAATCATAACTTAAGACGACACCTTAATATCTTAGGCTAATCAAGTGAACATCGATTTTTCACATTTCTTCCAGTGCCCATGGCACCAAGATGACTGTTGTAATCAAACTCATGGATACCCAACCATTCAACCTCTCCCCCTAGTGGATTCATTTTCCCCCATTGTTTAGTTGTGTCAAGCCCTTCAGTCTCCTAAGTATACAAATTCAACTTACAAATTAGGAGATCATGATAATACTTACAGTTCTTTACTGGAGGGGCCTTGGCCTTGAGCTCCTCACAAGGAATTTGTATGTGGTTACACTTTACATTTTTATTTTCAGTTAGATAAAAGTAGGGGTAAAAGAGGGCTATTACAAATATCAGTCTAGTGCTAAGAGGAAATATTAAGGATAATTTGACCAAGAAAAGTATGCATTATACTTTCTAGATGATTCAAACTCGAAAGTATAATAAGTTGGATTGGGAGATTCTTGCTACCTCTTGTGCATAGGAGATTACTTGGGCACACGTTGCAAATGTGTGAACCTAGGGATTGAGAAATCAATACATGAAGCAAGGAAGTATTTGGGAATATTTGAGAATAATAGTTAGGATAACCCACTGGGTTGAAGGAGGCCAAAGTACTAGCACAATCATGTATTCCTTAATAGAGGTATGGAATTATTTGTTTGTCTCATCAAGCTTAGAATCCTTTGTATAGGTTGATGGAGCATTCAAGGGTAGTGGTTGTGATGGGAATATACCGTCTTTCTTTCATTGGAAGTTTTCCTCCACGAACATGATGATTCATCATTAATGTAATGTCCCACTATTTTCACGTATTCTATAGATGTAGAAGTTTGGTTATTCAAGTAGACAAATCATATTAGAGAGGGTTTCCTATCTCATGGCATTGTTTATTGTTTATTGTTTTAAGAATTGGGTTCATCCTCTCTAGTGCTACATTTCATATATTTTTGTTATGGATCCATACTCATTGCAACTTAATGATTACAATCAATTCATATCTCTTACAATGGATTGTTTACAACATCTCTATTTAATAGAAGGGTTAATTGACAAGTATTGGGAGATAAATACCTATAATCATTTCAATAGAATATCCTTTGTCTCTTATTGATGGTTAATATATGCTATGGTGGTGGTTCAATCTGCTAATTTAGTGAAAGGATGATGTCTACAATTTTCCAAAGGCATTAAAATGTGATTGAGTAAGCTATGAAACTATGGATTTAGGCCATAATCCATGATTCTTGGTCTCAATGACCATAGTCCATGCATATTTGAGAATGATGAGTAAAATACGTCTAATATAGAAAAAATGCCACATACCTTTCTAATTGCTCCTTTCTTGTAATGCAAAATGAATATTTCAATATGTCCAAGAGTTCTAGGAGAATGTTCAATGTGTCTTTGATGTAACTGGTGTTTCCAACGGGTGTGAGAACCTTCCAATTTGAGAATGATAGGTGTTCAATGACTGTTTTGTAACAAAAAAATAAGAAAATTGCGTGAACATAGTAGTGTGAGTGAAAATGCAATTGGTGCGCAGGGAAAATTGTTTCCTAATTTTTTCAGACACAAAAACCCGTGCGCACCACAAACTCTTGTGCACCAAGAGCATGCATGCCTTACTAGCGTGCACGTTCCTTCTCAACATTAACACCATTTATTGTATAACATTCACAACTTTAAATGCTAATGGATGGGGTGAAAGGGAGTGGCTTTTTAACTCCTCTTTTTTCCACCCTACTCCTCTCCAAGCAAGAGGTGGGTTAGGGTTTATGGGTTTTTTTAGAGAGAGAGAGAGCATTAGGGGCTAGTGGTAGGAGTAAGAGAGAGAGCAAAAAAGAGGGAGTGAGGGGGTGGTTAAGCGTAGTGCGGGAGTAGGGGGAGTGGCATATATAAAGGTTTAAGGCTTTAGAGAGAGAGAGATAGAGAAATTGGAAGTTAAGGATATATATATATATATATATATATATATATATATATAGAGAGAGAGAGAGAGAGAGAGAGAGATCATGGATTTATAGGTTTAGAGAGAGATAGAGAGGGATGATGGTTAGTGGTAGGACTAGGTGAGAGACTGGAAGAGAGAGAGTGAGTGGGTGGCTAAGGGTAGGGGGAGTAAGGGGAAGATACATATATATATAGAAAGGGGGGGGATTGGAAGGTCAGTAGTGGTTTAGAGAGATAAATTAGGGGTTAGGTGGTTGAGAGAGAGAGAGAGATTGGGGATTAGGGGTTTAGAGAGAGAGAGAGAGAAAGAGAGATTAAGGAGGTGGTTAGTGGTGGGAGTAGGTGAGATATTGATAGAAAGAGAGAGAATGGGTGGTTAAGGATAGGGGTGGAGTAGTGGAAGAAGGATATAGAGAGAGTGAGAGGGATAAGGAGATGGTTGGTGGTAGGGGAGAGAGAGAGAGAGATCGGGGAGGTGGTTAGTGGCAGAAGTAGGTGAGAGAGAGAGAGAGGGTGATTAAGGGTGGGGGGGATAGGGAGAAGAGGGATATATCTATATATATATATAGAGAGAGAGAGGGAGGGTGGGTGGTTAGTGGTAGGGGATAGAGATAGAATGGGGGGTAGGGGTAGGTGGGTGAGGAATGGGGTTTTGGGGGGGGGGAGAGAGAGAGAGAGAGAGAGAGAGAGATTGGGGGTTAGGGGTTTAGAGAGAGAGATATTGGCGGTTAGGGGTTTAGAGAGAGAGATGGGTGATGGTTAATGGTAGGCCTAGGTGAGAGAATTAAAGAGAGAGTGTCTGAGGGGGTGGATGTAACGTCCCCATCTTGACCCTATTGCATTAATATTGTAAATGATGTAAATATTGTTATTTAGTCATGGTGAGGAGCTCAAGGCCAAGGCCCCGCCATTGATTTATCGTTTTATGTATCGACAATTAGAATAGATGCATATGGTTCTTGTGCTAGCGGAGCACAATGTAAAATCGGACATCATGTAAACATGCAATTTTAATGAAAAACCCACAACCAGCTACGCAATGCAACAAAGAGATGGGGGCATGATCTTTACAAGGAATAGGGAGGGAAAATAACGAAACCCTTGAGCCATGGTGTTAAGCCATTTCATTGAGGAAACCCATGAACTCTCAACTACCCATTTGGCCTCATGCACCCAATCATTTAATTCTTCCAATAATTGGTTGAGACAATTAATGCCTTGGGATGGGAGAGGTATGGCTGTCAATTTTCGTGTATGGCCAAGACAGCAACCTGGGAAATAGAGTCTTGGTTGGCTAGGCAAGAAAACCCCCACGAAATTGGCCCAAAGCCATTCTTCACCCATGGCATTCTTCCTCTCACGCAGTCGGAGCCTGTTGGGGTTTTATCCTTCACGTTTTTCACCATTTCCGGCATTATTCCATGCCTGAAAACTCGTTTTTGGTTAGCTCATTGGATGGGAGAAGAGAGCCACGATTTTTGGGGTTAGGGAGGCCATTTCTGCCCACGAAATGCCCATGAGCATTCTTTTGAAAACGATTCTTCTCTCCTGGGGTTGATTTCCCATTTTCTCCTTTTCGTTTTGGTTGCCCACATTTTTCTGGAACTATTAGAAACACATTGTTGGGAACTTCACTATAGAAGTGTTTTTCTCATGCCCAACACTTACACTTTTGTTGTTATATGCATCCATCTCCTAGCAGCCTCAGAAACCCAACTACTAGTTGGTATGGTTGTTTCTAGCGTATCTTTGGCTATGTGATGAGCCTGTTTTTCCCCTTTTCCTTGTGGAGATCATGCCCAACTCGGGGGTGGCAGTGGTGCTGAGAGATTAAGGAGCACACTGGCCTACGGTTGGGTGGAATGTTGCAGAAGTGTAGCTGGTTGCTCAGGGATTACTTGGTTTAAGATAAGTATTCTCATTTGCTAATTTGATGTTGCTTAAATTGATGAATGGCATGAACATCTGGAATGTATGATGGGTGTGTATTGAAATTACTTCTGTTGTGTTTCTAAAATCTTTATGCATCTTCATATCTCCATTATAGTATGTGAATGCTTATGAAATAAGTTTATGGGGCTGGATGCCCGGTTTTAGCCTCACGACCCTCTCCATTGCACTGGTATGATGGGTGGGGACGTGACAGTGGATAAGGGTATAGGGGAGTAAGGGGGAGAGACATATAGAGAGAGAGGGAGGAATCGAAAGGTATTCAATGGTTTAGAGAGAGGAATTTAGATTTAGGGGTTCAAAGAGAGAGAGAGATATATTGAGGGTTAGGGTTGAGAGAGAGAGAGGGATTCAGGGTTAAGGGTTTAGAGAGAGAGTGTGTGAGAGATAAGGGAGGTGGTTAGCGGTAGGAGTAGGTGTGAGATAGATAGAAAGAGAAAGAGTGGCTCATTAAGGTTATGGGGAGTAGGGGAAGAAGGAAATAGAGAGAGTGAGAGGGATGAGGAGATGGTCAGTGGCAGAGGAGAAAGAGAGATAGAAAGAGGGGGTTATGAGTATGAGGATGACGAGTGTGCGTTTGGGGGGAGAGAGAGAGAGAGAGAGAGAGATCAAGGTTGGTGGTTAGTGGTAGGAGTAGGTGAGAGACCGGGAAAGGGACATTGAGTGGGTTATTAAGTTTATTACGAGAGGAGTGGGGGATATATATGTATATATATATAGAGAGAGAGAGAGAGGAAAAGGATGGGGAGGTGGTTAGTGGTAGGAGAGAGAGAGAGAGGGGTGATGGTTAGTGGTAGGACTAGGTGAGATATTGGAAGAGAGAGAGAGTGAATGGGTGGATAAGGGTAAGGGGGAGAGGCATGCATATAGAGAGAGTGAGAGAGATGGGGAGGTGTTCAATGGTTTAGAGGGAGAAATTTGGGTTTAGGGGTTTAGAGAGAGAGATAAATTGGGTTTTAGAGATTTAGAAAGAGAGAGAGAGAGAGAGAGAGAGAGAGAGAGAGAGAGAGAGATCAGGGAGGTAGCTAGTGGTAGGATTAGGTGAGACACTGACAGAAAGAGACAGAGTGGGTAGTTAAGGATAGGAGGGAGTTGGGGAAGAGGGATATAGAGAGAGTGAGACGGATTGATATATGGTTAGTGGTATGGGAGAGACAGATAGATATAAAGAGATCGGGGTAGCGGTAGGAGGGTAAATAGAGGAGGTTTGGGGGAGGATACAGAGAGGGAAAGATTATGGTTAGGGGATTAGAGAGAGAGAGAGAGAGAGAGTGGGGGGTAGGAGTAGGAGCGTGAGGAGTGTGAGTTTGGGAGAGAGAGAGAGAGAGAGAGAGAGGTTACAAATTTAGAGATACAAAAATAAACATTGGGTGTTATGGGTTCAGAGAGAGAGAGACTAGGGGTTAGAGGTTTAGAGAGAGAAACAGATATTGGGTTTTATGGGTTTAGAGAGAGGAGAGAAGGAGATTGATATTAGGGGTTAATAGGGGTTTAAAATTAGAGAGATGTCATATAGGGAGTGTGGATGGATAGTAGTGCATGGTTATGGGTATGGAGAGTAGAGGAATGAGAGAGAAGTATATTTAGGGTTTCAGGGTTTAGAGAGAGAGAGAGATTGTAAGTTAGGGGTGTGGGTGTGTGTGTGTGGGTAG
Organism: Larix kaempferi; assembly: GCA_027924585.1. NCBI lineage: Eukaryota > Viridiplantae > Streptophyta > Pinopsida > Pinales > Pinaceae > Larix > Larix kaempferi. Next base: position 11,057,858 of record BSBM01001409.1, on the reverse strand, counting down.
GAGGGTGAAGGGTGGGGATTTGGAATCGGATATATATATAGGGATATTAGGGGGGATATATCTAGAGAGAGAGAGAGAGATTAGGGGGTGGTGGTTAGTTGTAGGAGTATGTGAGAGACCATGATAGAGAGAGTGAGTGAGTGGTTAAGCTTAGGGGAGGATTAGGGGAGAGAGAAAGAGATATTGAGGGGTGTTAACTAGTGGTAGGAATAGGTGAGAGACCAGGGGAGAGATAGTGAGTAGGTGGTTCAGGATGGGGGGGAGTATGGGGCAAAGGGATATATATATATATAAAGAGTGATCCAGATGGATATCGGTGGCCACCCACCTATTCCACTGGCTCAAAACAGTTTCCCATTTTGCCAATTTTCTAGTAATTTTTCTACGGTTTTTCGGGTCCTAGACTTTCGGGGCCATTTTGAGGCCCTAAACGACTTTTTTTGGAAATTTGGGGGACATATACTTGGCCCCAGTCGAAAGTTGTAAATCTCGGATAGACCTTTCCAACAAGATACCGAGCGCCCCAAACGGAGATCGTATGCAAAATTTATGACCCCGGGAAGTTGACTGTTCAACTAACCACCTTGGGGCCTCAAACCTTATGACGGTTCATCTTCTAGGGTTAGGTCTTTGGATGTTTGGGATTCTTTCCCTCATGCATATGATAAATAGGCCCTTTCGGCCTCTCTTTGTATTCATCTTGGCACGAATGAGCATATCGGCCACATCTCTTCTCAGAGATAACTACCACCATTCTAGCTATTGTATTTTACAGTCTGTTCTGTTTCCGCTATTTAATAGAATATGTGTTTACTGTATCACTGTGTTATTTGCAATATATCTCTGTATATGATTCTGTATATGCTATCTTTTGTTTCGTTCCCACATAAATCCGGATCAAAGAGAGAGAGAGAGAGAGAGAGAGAGAGAGGGAGAGGGTTTAATATCCCCAATATGATTTATGGATATACTAACTCAATCATAGAGGTAAAAATAAAAAATAAAATGGAAACTAGTTGCAAGATCTAACATTTACAAGACAAAATATGCCTATTTCCAACTTGCTCCAAATGGTATCAAACCCCAACTATTTTATTATCAGACGCAGTGTATAGTTTTCAGAACCCAGATGGACTCGGATAGGGTTGAACAAGAAGGATTTAATTTTAAATATTTCACATTAAAAAGTGCATCACACCTGGGCAGACCATTTGGGTAAACCCAAATGACCGGAGGCAATTTCCACAGGAATTATGTGGAACTCTTCTACTTATGGTGCAATACTGGAAGAAAATAACCAGCAATATGGACTAACATTTCATATTTGAGACACATTCGCATCTCCGTAAACTCATGACAATGGATATCTAGTAACCAAACTAAGACTATGTGCACAAACCATAGAATGGAAGACTAGCTCGAATTTGACTAGTAAAGACTACTCATTTCCAACTCTTTACAAACACACCGAGATCCTCCCAAATTCGACCACAAAGGCTCAGATATACAATAACACCAAAATTTTGTTATATGGATCACAGAGTGATTATAGAGAGCACTGATTTTAGACAACACTGATTATAGACAACACAAAAAATAAGTTTGTTTTGCCATTTGTGCATATTTTTACAAAAGGACATTTTACAGTGGAAAATGGGCATGAAACTTTGGGAGAAACACAATGGAAATTCATTTTTATTGGATGGATAATTTCAGAACATCCATGGATATAAATATAGATTCAAATATAGAGAAATATATTACATTTGATAGGAAAAGGAAACTAGGATATTAATAGAAGAAAATATTGACAATACTTCCCAAGAAAATGAAATTTTCATTACAAAAACTCATTCCTCTTGCAGGATCAAGACCCCAAATTTTGATATGCATCAATGGCTACGTCCTCCACCTTATACATAGGTTTTATATCCAATACAACAACCATGATTCACTTTATGCACCAACAGGTGAACCCTCCAAGCCAAACCTCATGCCCAATACTGAATCTAGCTCTTAGAAAACACTGTGAAAACAACACTACTGCAAATGGAGCTCTACCACTCCAACCATAACTTGAACCACACTTACAAATGGAAAAAAAATATATTCTTGAATCTCTATGAAAAGAACTAAGTGTTCTCTTCCTCAATCTCCAGTTGAAGGATCTCACAATATCTCAATTAGATCACTAATTGCAAAGGGTCACATATCTAAATTCTAGCAAGGCCACATCACCCAAGCTATGAAAAGAATAGAGCTCTTAAAGTCAAAATGAAAATTATCCAAAATATGTGACATGGAGTGCTCAAACTCCTTTTATGAACTTATGTCATGAAAATAAAATAATAATAAAATTAATTATTTTAGGAGAGAATATGTTTGGTACATTATTGGCACATGTGGACCCACTCTCTCTCATCAAGTACCCTCCTTGGATAAATTTAGGACCCATATATTTCCTAAGATTCATTGCTTGATTTCTTGTTAGTTACTAGTACTTTCTCTGCAAAAATATGTAAACTTCTACCTTTTCACTTTCCTACTGTGTTTCCTACTTTGCAGTTGTTTTTCCTGCTTTTAATTGCTTTTTCCAGATTCCTTGAGTGGAAACATCTCATATGGGTCCCCTTCACATTCCTAAATTCCCTCCTTATTCAATATAATCAAATATTGCATTAATAATAATTACTTTGGACCTCATACGTTACAATTTCACAACCACATCTCCCCAATAATAAATTATTTTACAAGTTTAGCATCAAACTTTGAAAATATTTTACCCTCTGACTTCGTCACCTTGCTATTTTTTCTTGAACTATCCCAAGTAACTCAAGCCAATGCATCCCTAGTCCCATGTAGTGGTCCATATAAAAAAATTGGGGACATGACATTCCTGCATTCCCAAGATGCTTGCTCTCAAGCAATTTTAAACTAGAAGTCACACATTTTCTCCTTCCCCATACTTTGTTCGCAAACAATTTTCTTCATCTTTTCTTATCTAACACTCCACCCACTCAATCATCTCTACAACGAATTAGTACATTAAAATTCAAACATATGTAGGAAAAACAAATTGTCAACTCAAAATGTTGTTAAGCTATCTAACATAGGAATTTCCAATTCCCATGATACTCTTAAAGAGGAACCACCATACTTATGTTGTGCCACTCTGATTATAACCTTTCCCTCTCGAAATAGATCTATACCCTTTGCAACTCTATGTTCAACCTATTTGAAATAGTTCATACCATGAATGATTACTGGGTCCTAGATGAATCTTATATTTAGGAACTGTCTCCTACTTCCTCCCCTACACTGCTTAGTTTCTACACCGAGAGCCTCATGAAGACTCCCAAACCACCATGTAGGAAAACAATAATTCAATCCATCATATGGTTTCTCATGTAGGAAACTACACCACTCCTCCATATGGGTAAACTTCTATAAAATATGGATGGCTCCGTGCTCCCCCTTTCTAGCTGTTGAACTGCAAATCCAACTAATGCCATGATCCCACTATCTATGCTTCAATTATTCAAGCATCACTAACAATAGGACTAATATATCATACCAAGTGGTGCCAGGTTCCCATATCTGTCGAATTGGAAGTACACTTTTCCATGTGCTTGTTGGAGCTTTCATGAATATTTCCAACGGGAAAAATAACTCCACTCCTACATCAATTCCATAAGTGACACCCAACTAAATAAAGTGGAACTTTAAAGTTCCCCCATGCATACTGAATGCATCATGTGTTACCCATGGACATATTTGTTGCTGCTCACAAGATAGGAAAGTAAGAGATGTATCAATCAACTTTCTACTGAAGAATGGAATACACTTACCTTCTATTGTCTCCAACACCGAGATGCGTTTATCCACGCAATCCCTGGATGAATCAACACCTGTGTTGGCTGGTCCAAGTGGAGTGAATGTAGATACCTCCTCCAAAATCAACTCTTTCTCCCATAGGGGAATCCCATAATCCTCCTGATGCACATTTAATACTCATCCAACCTCCTCCATGACAGTTCTCTTACCAAGAACATGCATTTTGATTTTATCTTCTTAATCACAACATTTCCCAATGAATGAAGTGCCAAAGAATATTCTACCAAGGTCAGCAAGATTGGTGTACCATTGGGTCTCCATCTCTATTATGTACTCATATACCCAATCCTTGGATAAATAAGCACATATGTTGGATAATCCAAGTGGCATGTCCTCAACTATCCCTCCCATAGTGTAGTCCTCCTCATCACCCTTCAAAAAAATGCTTGGCTAATATCTTCAATGTCATTCCTCTTCTTAAGAACCTACAAATCATAATTTTCCTCGTGTTAATCCTCCACGTGAGGTTCCTCCATAAAATCCAAAGTGTTTCCTGACATGTGCATGTGATCATATTCCATGTAGGATGGAGGGTGTGGTGTTCTCAAATCCTTTCAAAGTTGATCGATCTTCCTCCTTAACTCTTGAAGAGCTTATTGGGTGCTCTCCAAATAAATATATGTAACCTCCAATTTGCTACGAAGCCTTTCTTTTTTATTCTTTCTCCTTGAGAGCATGATGGTACATGTATGCAATCCATAGAAGTTGATTTCTATCTAAGAGTAAGTTCATGGAACTCTCTTTCATATTGGCCACTGATTCTCTGAGAGTTTCGAATCTCCCGAGAAGGATTCTCCTTTCATATCTTATCCTAAAGCTCTCCAACAACAACTTGACACCAAGGCATTAGTATCAGCAAAGTTCTTCAAGGATTCCATGAGCTTATCTTTGTTCTCTTTTAGTGATCCACTCAAATGATGTGGCTCACAAAGAATATCCTCCACCAAGGTTACTCCTTAGAATGGTTGACACCTAATATCATCTTGATTTTGGCATAGATCCATAGAACATGTTTCATTCTTGACATACAGGTCATCATTAGAAGTTTTTGCAAAATCAATTTCAGAGTATGAAGTAGAAGGTAACTAAGAATGCTTCGATGAGACGTGACTTATGCAAAACTTGTCATCATACCTTGGTGTTTCATTTTCGTCTTCTCCATGTAGATTACTAGTGTTGGCATGTTCTTCCTATTTGGAGTCCCCAAGAAGACCCACATGTGTCTTTCTCTATTTGAACTTTTCATTTGGTTGGAGGAAATATGAGCGTAAGGATTCATTCTCATGTTCAAGTGCTCCTCCTTCATTGATATTCTCCTCCAGGAATCTTGAGGCTTCTACATCTTGAGTGGCATGAGGATTTGCATCATTACTAGGCTCCACCATGATACTAGTTTCACTTTCTTCACAGAGATTTGATGTAGAGAACTTTGATGGTAAAAATTCATTACGCTGCAACATTTGCTCCACTTCTCTACATACATTGTTGACAATATAGTTTATTCTATTCTAATATGAGCTTCCGAAGGGATCCCTTTTTTGAAACAAGATGATGACCTCAAATTCACAGATCTCTTGAAAAAAAGATTTCATGTATCTCTTTGGTTAATGCTTGGTATCTTCTGAGGTACTCAGAATGATCAACTCCCAATGGATTTCCTCCAAAAGACTACTCTTCCATCAATAATATTATACATTGTTCGTTCGTCCCCTTATATATTCACTACACATTTGGTTACTAAGTTAACCATCCTCATCTCCTTTAACTTAAAAATATCCAACAACATATATCACCTCTTCTTCTTCATACTGCTCAAAGCCTTCTTCAATGGCTACTTGTACAAGCCTCATTCTGCAACTTTTCTTCATTAAATAAGCAATGGAGCTTGGTATTGCTGGTAAAAGGTGCAGAGGACCATTCTCTGATACCACTATAGTATCCCAATATGATTTATGGAGATACTAACTCAATCCCACAGCTCAAAATCATATAAATAGAAACTAGGTGCAAGATCTATCTTTTACAAGCCAAAATATGCATATTTCAGAAAACATAAGGACTTGGATAGGGATGAACCAAAAGGATTTAATTTGACAACTTTCCCATTACAGTGTGTAGCACAATTGGGAATACCATTTGGGTAAACCCAAATGACAAGAGGCAATTTCCCTACGAATTATGTGGAACTCTTTCGCTTTTGGTGCAATACTGGAAGCATATAAATAGAATTATGGAATGATATTTCATATTTGAGACACATTCTAAACTCCATAAACTCATGACAGTGGATATCTGTTAACTAGACTCAAAATATTTGCACAAACCATATTAATGAGGACTAGCTCGAATTTGACTAGTAAAGACTGTTGGTTTTTGGCTCTTTCCAAACACACTGAGACACTCCCAATTTCGACCACAGAGGCTTAAATATACATTAAAACACCCCCAAATATGGTATATGTCTCATAGAGTGATTAGAAAGAACACTGATAGAATATCTACAACAAAAAAATTAAGTTTGTTTTCCATTTGTACATATCTTTACAAAAGATGATTTAATAGTAGAAAATGGAGATGAAACTATGGGAGAAACTCAATGGAAATTTATTTTTATTGGATGGAAACTTTTATAACTTCCTTGGTTGTAAATAGGGTTGTAAATATAGATCAATCTGTTACATTTGATAGGCAAAAAAACTCGGGATATTAACAGAAGAAAATCATGACAATACAGCCCAAGAAAATGGATTTTTCATTAAAAAACTCTTTCCTCTTGAAGGATCACGACTATAAATTCTGATATGCATCAGTGGATGCACCCTCCACCTAAAACAAAGGGTTTACATCAAATACAACATCCAAGACCCACTTTACACACCAACAAGTGTGCCCTCCAAGCCAAAACTCATGCTCAATATTGAATCTAACTCTTAGAAAACACTGTGAAAACAACACTGCTGCAAATGGAGCTCTACCACTCCAACCAAAAATAGAACCACACCTGCAAATGAACAAAAACAATTGCTTGGATCTCTATGAAAAGAACTAAGCATTCTCTTCCTTGATCTCCAGCTGAATGATATCACAATCTCTCAACTAGATCATTGGTTGCAAAGGGTCACATCTCCCATTTCTAGCAAGGGGCACATCAACCAAGCTATGAAAAGTGTAGAGATCTTTAAGGCAAAATGAAAATCATCCAAAAGATGTGAAATGGAGTGCTCGACCTCCTTTTATAAACTTCTCTCATGAAAATAATAATAATAATAATAAAATTAATTATTTTAGGAGAGAATATATTTGGTACGTTATTGGCACATGTGACCTAGTTTTTCTCATCAAGTGCAACCTCCTTCACTAAATTTAGGACATGTAGCTTTCCTGATATTCCTTGCTTTATTTCTTTTCAGTTACTAATCCTTCTAGCTTTCCACTTTCCTATTGCTTTTCCTGCTTTGCAACTGCTTTTCATACTTTCAACTATTTTTAACTGCTTTCTCTAGATTCCTTGAGTGGAAACATCTCATATGGGACCCCTTAACCTTCCTAAGTGCCCTCCTTATCCAAATTAATAAAATACTGCATTAATAATAATCACTTTGGATCCCATACATTGCCATTTCATAGCCACATCTCCCCAATATTAAATTATTTTACAAGTTTAGCATCAAACTTTGCAAATATTTTACCCTCTTCATCACTTCGCTAATTTTTCTTGAACTATACCAAGTGACTCAAGCCAATGCATCCCTAGTCCCATGTAATGGTCCATAGGAAAAATTGGGTGACATGACAGGGGATGGGTATTATGAGAAAGAGGGAGTGGTTTAGATATAGAGGGCATGTAGGGTTAGGTGTCAGTGGGACAAAGAGAGAGATAGATAAGGGGAAGTGGAGAGAGGGAGGGTTAGAGAAATAGATAAATGAGGGGGTCAATGTTTAGGGTAAGATAGAGGGTATATAGAGAGATGAGGGGATTCTTCTTTATGGTATATTATAGATAAGGGGATTATGCTTTATGGTAAAGGGACATATGGGGGGTTGAGAGAGAGGGGGGGTAGGGTTATAAAGAGGGGGGAGAGGTGGGATTATATTGAGAAAGGGAAATATAAACAGAGGGAGGGAAAAGCAAATGAATAACATTAGCACATGCACACGGTATCAATGCGCACACATTATTAGCGTGCAACACGCTCTGAAATTTAATTTTTTTGGTGTGCATTCCTTTTTCCATTTCCATGTTTAACGACTTGATAGGTTTGGTTCTAGGTTTGGAGTGCCAAACATTATGCCTTGGATTTCATTATAGAAAAACACATCTTGTTCTCTAACTTCATGTTTTTCAACCTTGAATCTGTATATGCCCCACTTATCCACTGCTAATGAAACTGCACACGCTTATAGAACTCTCTGTGTAGATTCCAAATATCTATTTTTGAATAAATTTGTTAGTATTTTCTATATTTTATTCATTTTTATTTGCAATCATGTCATATTTACATAACACATAGGTCATGTATTTTGGCTAAACTTTTGACTGGCTCGAGCCTATTTCGAAAACGAAAAAGAACCTCCACAAGTATACTAGAATATACCTACGCACTAAAAAAAAGAAAGTAAATTGATTGTGTTAAGACCATGATAGCGGGGCCTAATGCTGAACATTTTCATTTTAGGGCTTTGCTGACTTTCTTAATTTTTAAAAAATATAAAATTTTCTTGGAAAATTTTGGAAAAAATAGTGTTGAACCAGAACTACATATTATCTACAACTCTACATATTGTTTTTTACAAATTTGGACATTTAACATACCAAACCCGAGGCCTAACGCAAACATATGCATTATGTTTTTGAAAAAAAATAACATATGAATATTAGAACACCATTTTTGGGGATTTATACCTATTTTCCATATATAAAAGTTATATATTGTGGAAGGTGATGTGATTGTCACTACATTTCATCTTTTTACACCATATTCTAAAATGGTTTGTAGGTAACTCTAAAAATTCATTTTAATAGTCGAATTTTTGTTTTTCAGGAAGTCTATTGCAATTAACGCATCATAAGTGGGTATCAATACCTTGCACCATCCCTTGAAAAAATTCTTTATGTAACAATCTATGCCTCTAACTCTTGAATGGTAAGATCTCTTATTCCATATCGAGCACAAAAATCCTTCTATGTTAAGGACCTTGGATTCTTCACCCTTTAATGTTTTGACAAGTAATGTAATATAAATTTCACTTGGGATATAGGTTATTGTGTGACCTTAGCTCCATGGAAAGCTACAATAGTTCCAAGAAAGGATCCAGAGTATCCCAAATTCTTATTTATTTTTATATTTTTATATCTATCTCTAATAATATCTTTTTTATTTCTAATTTCTCACTTTTGTTCCTTTGGTGCAATAAATAAATTTAAATTATTTTTAGAAAATTATAAAAATTAAACCATTTTATTTATTTTTAAATAAAATTAATATAAATATAAAACCTATCGTGTAAAGGGAGAAAGATTAAACCAAATGACTTTTATTTGTAGAAACTAATAAAAATATATAAAAAATATTAGTTTTGTACGTACGTTAATTTTTAATGTGTTTGTTTCTAACTAGTATTTTATAGAGTTGAATTATTCCTCTACATATAATGCTATTAAGTTTAAATATGTTACATATTCAGTGACAAATTATATTATATTTATAAATTTAAAAGGAAATTTGAGAGATAATTAATTTTGTATATATATGAACGAGTTTGTTGGTAAAAAATATGTTTTTTTTTAATTATATTATATTTTTAAAGTTGAAAGGAAATTTGAGAGAGAGTTTTATAAAAATATAATTTATGTAATTAGAGTATTATATGTATAATTTGAATAATTTTATTTGTAAAAAATATGATTTAAAAAAAAAAATTATAATATATTAATAAGTATATTGTTGTAAGGATTTTAAGTCTCTATTTTTTTTGGCAATTATATTTTAGTATGTTAATGAGTATATATTGTTGTAAGAATTTTAATCTTAGGTATCATTCTTCAAGGAAGTGTTTGTATACACAAGAACAAATAACACGGAAGACCAAAACAATGTGAAAAAATGGATAGAGATTGAGATCATGATGACAAGAATTTGATGTAAGAAGCAGTGGGTGAGGGTACTATATAGGAGGGGGTTATGTTGATCATGATTATAAGGTGGTATGATGCATTGTAATAAGAGTGACTCATTGAAATTATTTATAAGGTGTAAATAATTATCATTATGTACATTCTCATATCTTTCCTCGGTATTAATTTCTATGTCTATGACTCATAAATTGCATATAATTTTGTAGGAATGTTATGGTTATAATATCTTTATAGTATGACATTTTAATATTTGGAAAATACTATTTTATTTTTTAAAGTGAAAATCTTATCAATTTTTTAAATAACATTAAAGTTTAATTAGATTTTTACTTCCTTTTGATATAAATAAGAATTTAATTTTCTAAGTTTCAATTTGATGTAAGAAGCAGTGGGTGAGGGTACTATATAGGAGGGGTTATGTTGATCATGATTATAAGGTGGTATGATGCATTGTAATAAGAGTGACTCATTGAAAATATTTATAAGGTGTAAATAATTATCATTATGTACATTCTCATATCTTTCCTCGGTATTAATTTCTATGTCTATGACTCATAAATTGCATATAATTTTGTAGGAATGTTATGGTTATAATATCTTTATAGTATGACATTTTAATATTTGGAAAATACTATTTTATTTTTTAAAGTGAAAATCTTATCAATTTTTTAAATAACATTAAAGTTTAATTAGATTTTTACTTCCTTTTGATATAAATAAGAATTTAATTTTCTAAGTTTCAATTTCTTATTTTTTTTTATCAAATTAACAACCAATTTATTTGGAAAAGTCTTCCTCCATTATTTATATTAGCAAGTGTAATCCACCCTTAGATGAGTAGCTCTCCACATTATTATGTATTTTCTCTTTTTATTCTATGTTCATCTTAGTTTTTGTTTTGATTAATTGTTAATTGTAATATTTGAATTTCATTTTGAATAAATAAATATTACAAATTAGTATTTAATATTTTTTCAATTTTTTATTTATTGTATTTAATATTTTTTTAAATATAAATTTCAAAAAATAATTTCTATTATGATGATAATGATGATTAATGTTTTCTAAGACCAAGTTTGGTTTATTGGACCTTAAGAATGTTATTACTTGGTTTGCTTTAAACTTTTGTTCGTATGCCCAAAGAGCTCGGTAAGAAGTTTTCCAACCTCACTATAGTTTTGGCAAGTTAGGAGGTTAGCAAGGTTTGTGTTGTAGCAAATACTATGAAACTCATATCTAATGTGGGTGTAAGTAGGGCACTCTAAGAGAAAGTGATTTTCATACTCAATGCTCATAGACTCACTCTAAGGTGCCAATTAGGGCACATAAACAATAATTCATGAAAACATAGGAGATAGGCATTAAAGCACATTTAATTCTCTTCCATTAATTGTACATATATACAAGAAATTTGTCCCTTGGGTTTCATATTACCAAGTAGAATATTGGACTCCTAGGTGACTCTTGGTCTACCCTCAATGATCATTAATATTCTTTGACCGTGAGCGGTGCTCGCCAATCCTAACACCAAGGATTCGGATCCAACAAATCCCCCCTTAATCTAAAGGGTGTATATGAGTCCAAGAAAAAGAAAAGAGTTGGATAAGTGGAAGTGGACAGCTACCACATGCTGAAAATTTCCATCTTGAACATCCTTTACTAAGAAGGTTAGCTAGAAGCTTGCACATGCTTCTGCTAAATACAAGAGCTCTCTGAAGGGATGGTTTTTAGGATGACCATCAACCGAAACAGGATAGCAGAAGGCTGAAATATTCTACTATGTATGTGGTTCAATGCTGACCACAAACTCTTGAACTTGGCGACAATACTCACTCAGAGGTTCTCTTGAACATGGCTTGAAGGCTCATAGATTTTTTCTAGAATGGTGGTTTTAGGCTGACCACAAACCAAATGGAGAGATGAAAATAGGAAGTGAACAGGCACAACTTGCTGAACATTTCCATCATGACAACCTTTTTCCAAGTTAGTTAGAAGCTTGCATATGCTTCTGCTAATATAAGGTGCTCTCAATCTCGGTGGTTTAAGGATTACCACCAACTTTGGAGCTCAATCGAACATATCTCTTTACATGATCGCTTGTTCTGGCTCACTTGCACTCGGTCACTTGTTACTTACGGTCTTCATCCCCCCTGTCAGGAACAATGTGAGGAGAGGAGAGTCTCATGGTGTCACAACTAGACACAAAACACATGAGTACTCTATGCCATGTATATCTCTTATATCTACATAATACATGCATATCAGAATCAGGTGGCATCTCTGAATCTGGTGGCTTTCCAACCGCACTGTGGATCAGGCTCACTTGATATGACTTACTTAAGGAAGGCTGTGAGTGTTTGTTGTCAAAGGGACAAGGCTCCGAAACTTGAAGCTCCACATCATGTTCGCCCCTATCAGGTACAAAGTAAAAAGCAGTATAATAATCTGGTGCAAGTTTCACTCTTGCAGGTTTCTTGAGCTTCACACACCGATTTGAAGAATGGTTGCACTTCCCACAATATCGACAAGGATAAAGATCAAATCACTGATATTTAATATGGCCAAATCTATCACACAGTTGGCATCTAGAACTCTGAATAGGTTGTACATCTGACATGATTTCATTGTTTTCTAGGAATCATCTTCAAACAAGGGGTTATTCTGAGCAACAACTAGTTCAGAACAATGATTCATGTGGTGTGCATCTTCCTCAATGGGTTTCAAATTCTACAATGGATTAATAATAGTTTGGAGTGTGTCTTTTTTTATTATGATTGAGTCATTTGTAGTTGAATGTACTAGATTGTTCAACAACTCTAATGTTTCTTTTTTATTAGACATAGTGACTACAATTTGAGGCCTCCTTGAGAAGGTATGACCTAGTACATGGAATCAATAAGACTGAGGGATTCTTCCAAATATGTCATTTACAAGAAATGTTTCAACAGATTCAAACTTGAAAGAGAAGGGGTGTCGGTCTCATCCGAAAATGCGCCCACATACAATCAACAGTTCAACTTGACTTCAGTTTGGTACTCTACACAAAACACAAATGCAAGTACCAAAACAAATACTAGAGCTTACAAATAAAACACATCCTGTAAGTTACATTCTTGAATATTGAACTAAGAATTTGCTATACCTAAATGATGTAAGACTTCTCCTCTTTTGGAGCAACTGTAGAAACAAGCTGCAAACTTGCTTGGATCCTTTAATTGGACACACCAAAATGCTCTCAAATCTTCTGTGAAAGCTTACTTCTATCAATTAGATGTAGGATAATTGATGGTTGGTTATCAATCTAGCATATACATAGTGCATTTCAAGAAGTCATGTGCACATTCTGCGGCACCATGTAACAATTCTTCAGCACCAAAACAATAAAATGAAACAATTTTCAGTGCACTCTTTAGATAGTCTTCTACAAAAAAGACAGTCCAAATATTTTTTACAAGCTGCGATCATGGGAAGCCACAATGGGATAACAACATATGAATTTAATTATCTTCAACAGTATTTATGCTTTCATAGAGTGCCAATGTCATTCACCAATTTAGCTATAGGATCGCATCATCCATTCAGGCTCATATGTAAAATACTTTAGGACTGCAACATATTGATCATCCTCTTTGAGACACCCACCAACACTTTTGAATAACTATGTAGCAGAGGGGATGGAACTATGTCTCCCTTGAGACTTTTCTAATATTTCATGTCATGTTCTCAACAAAGTCGTATCACATTTCCTTAAGAGATTCTTTTGAAGTGGAACAATAGTGCTTATACCATTGAGGGAAGGGCATCCAAATGCCTCCTTACTGCAAGGAAACATGGTGGAGAAACCAACAAAGAACTAATGTGAGAGAATGCTGCAATGTTAGGAACCTGTGTCAACCCTTCTCTTTACTTTGTTAGTATATTGTTGTTGGACACATATGCTTTGTAAGTCGTCCCATAGTATTTGTTGATCCATAGTTTGTATGAGTCCATGGTATTGACCCATAGTATTGGACGCATATGCTTTGTAAGTCGTCTCGGAGTATTATATGTCCCATGGTATTGACCCATAGTATTGGGTGCATAGGCTTTGTAAGTCGTCTCATAGTATTATATGTCCCATGGTATTGACCCATGGTATTGGGCATAGACTTAGTATATAAGTGTGTGTTGAGGCCAATGAAGGTACCATGAAGTTATTTGTATTGAGCGTGCTCATAGGAGGTTGCCCCCTCGAAGTGGCATGTGATCAATAAAGTGATTCTGAGTTCTGTTCTTACTGTTATCACGTGTATTTTCATTAATTAATTGTTGCAGGTTCAGATCTGGGAATAATCCCTATCTGCTTAACTGTGGGAAGTACTTGGGCATAAGCCCTAAAACTCAATATGAGGAGTACCATAGGAACCCCAAAGTAGCTGGCCCATTGAGAGGACCTGCCAGCAAAAAAGAAAACGACCCCTACCCGATTGACTAGTTCCCACTTGTGAGGTAAACCAAGAGCTGTCGTTTGTGGCAAAGCGGTTATCAGTTTTACCTAATATGTGGAGTGAGGTGTACTACCCAATACGCAAGCCATCAGACAACATTGGTGGTCGAGTGAAACCCCTAAGCTGTTAGGAAGCCGAGCATACCTGGGATCAATATATATTTTCAGCTGAACTATTGTCGATCATCTCCACGCAGTTGCAGATCCATCTGTTGCTGATCACTTCCGCATTGTTGCAGATCCATCTGTTGCAAATCCATTCCGCGACGTTTCAAATCCAGCCGTTTCAGATCCGTTCTGAAAGCTGGTATAGATCCAACCATTTTCAATCCATTCCACGACGTTTCAGATCCATCCATTTCAAATCCATTCTGAAAGCTGGTTTAGATCCAACCATTTTCAATCCATTCCAAGCCGTTTTAGATCCAGCCCTTTCAGATCCATTCTAAAATCCATTTCCGAAATCTGTTTTAGATCCATTCTGAAAGTCGTTTCAGATCCATTCTTGAAAAAAAAATGGTTTTTTCCCCATATCTCCTTTTTTTTAACTTTGTTTCCCTTGAAATTTCACTGACACCCCTTGCAATCCCATTCTGCATATTTCATTCCTGAGGACCCTATCCCAAATTCCACTTTCCAAAGACAGAAATCCCACATTTATCTATTTTTAGGGTTTGCCATAACTTCTTTGATTTTCACCCAATCACCTTCAAATTTTACCATAGTGTTTATTTCATATTTCTGCTTCTTTATCCCTCTGCCAAATTTTCTCATTCTTTCACCCCGCTTCTGAAATCCCTTTTTTCTGCTTCCCTGTCCCTTCGAAAGTGTCCAAAACCTAGTCAAACCCAAATGACCCATCATATTTTTTCCCAAATCCATATTTTCCTTTACTGAAACAGTTCATGTTTTTAGTTCTCTACCCACTCAAAAAAAAAACTCCTGGTTATGGTTGTTCCCTTGTGAAGGACCAAAATCCATGGAGGAAGCACTTACAACCATCCAAACCAAACTCTAGGGCCTGGATGAAAAATTTCTTAGCCTCCATCTTCAGCATTCAGCCATGAACAATAACCAACTGCCAGAATCTTTTGCAGCCACTAGGTTCTCTTCTTCCAACAATTTTCGTGGGCCGAAGCTTGATTTCCCTCGCTTCAATGGTACTGATTCAACTAGATGGATATATCGGGTAGGACAATATTTCAGTCTGCATAATACTTTTGATGTACAGAAAGTTCCACTTGCATCATTTCATTTGGAACATGAAGCCCTTCAATGGTACCATTGGTACATCAAAGCTCATCACGAGCCAAACTGGATAGATTTTTGCCAACTCCTTTTGCAACGATTTGGTCCTAGTGCTTTTGATGACTTCACAGGAGCACACACTAAACTTCGCCAAATTGGCACAGTGAGAGAGTATCAGATAGAATTTGAAAAACTAGCCAATCACACAGAAGGATTGTCTAATGAATTCTACAGGAGTTGTTTTATCAGTGGTCTCAAGGATGAAATTCGCTTAGAGGTCAAAATGTTTTGTCCCAACACAATGATGGAAGTCTTAGGGTTCGTTAAGTTGGAAAAGGACAAGATCACATCCCAACAATGCTCCAAACCCAACTTTGGTCTCTTCATAAATATGGGTTCCCAATGACCTCCCATCACGCCATCTCCTCAACCAACTCCTATCAAGCATTTTTCTGAACCAGAGATGCGGGCATGCCAAGAAAAAGGGCTTTGTTATAAATTATAATTGTGATGAGAAATTCACTCGGGGACATAGATGTGTTGAGCAAAAGCTCTATCTCTTGGATGTGGATTCTTCGCCTATGAACTTGGTGAAGAAGCTCTAGATACAATAGATGATCAGGACGACATTCAACACCCACCTGTTGACCTCCCATCTCAAGATGACCCACCAGAGATCTCTCTCCATGCTGTAACTGGCGTCACCACCTCACAAACAATGCGGGTCAGGGGTTACTTCAAGAAGCTCCCTCTTACCATACTCATTGATTCTGGTAGCACTCATAACTTCATTGACCCTCGGTTTTCCAAACAGGCTCATTGTTTTGTCCATCCGTGCTCCAACTTTGAAGTCATGGTTGCCAATTGGGGCACCTTACCTTGCAAGGGGAAGTGTCACAATGTGTGTATCTCTCTGGAAGATTGTAACCTGCACTCTGAAATGTTTGCCTTGTCCTTAGGTGGATGTGATGTGGTTTTGGCCGTTCAATGGTTACGCACTCTTGGCCCAATTTTATGGGATTTTTTCGAACTTTGGATGCAGTTTTGAGTCAATGGGAAACAACACAAATTTATGAGCTTACAACCAAGGTCTCTTCACATCATCATTTCACGTCGCCTGGAAAAGATCCTTAAGAAGAATTTCCATGGTGTCATTGCTGAGCTCCATTCCATTCATATGCACCCATCAATGGTCTCCACTACTTCCTTGGATAGATATGCAGGTGTCTTTGCTGAACTAGTGGGATTGTCACCTTCAAGAAACCTTTCCGATAAGAATTTTTCCGCATCTACATCTCAGAAGAAACTAATGGCTATTTTGCATGCAGTACCGAAGTGGTAGCCATCCCTATTAGTGAATTGTTTCTGCATCTAGATTGATCTCCAGAGACTGAAAAATTTCCTCGCACAACGGGTCTCCTCCCCAGCACACCTGAAATGGTTTATCCAACTCATGGGTTATGCCTATGTGATCACTTACAAGAAGGGTAAGTACAATATGGTGGAAGATGCTCCTTTTCGCACACTTGATGACCCAGTTTCTATTACAACTATTTCTCTTCTTGTTCCACATTGGTTGCAATCTGATAAATAGGGATATCCCTTCTATGAACTCCATGATTCTCCATCAGCAGGGCACTCTGGGTTCCTCGAAACGTATGACCGGGAACAATGTAACTTCTTTTGGTAGGGACTAAAAATGACAATTCAATAGATGGTGATTGACTGTGATACTTTCCAGGTCAACAAGGGTGAAACGACACTCCTTTCAGGACTACTCGAACCCTTGCTCGTCCCTACATAGATTTGGACACCTATTTCTATGGATTTCCTTGAAGCACTCTGGTGGTACAATACCACATCTAAAATGACACTGGATATGAAGCGGTCTATGGATGAGAATTGCCAGTTCTTCTTCCATACACTCTCAACAGTTTCCTAGTTCAGGGAATTGACTTGGTTCTTTGAAACTGCGATCAGATTCTTCTCATTCTGTAGGACAATCTTCACATGGAAAGAATTCGACTGAAACAACACGCCGATTAGCACCGTTCTGAGCACCATTTTCATGTAGCTTATATGGTTCTTCTTCATCTACAGCCTTCCAAGCAATACTCCCTGAAACTCAAAAGGCGTCAAATTCTCTCTCACTCCATCACAGAGGCATTAATTCAGTGGCACAGAATGCAACCCGAGGATGCTACAGGAGAACCACTCCTTCAAATTCCGCATCAATTTCCACATCTAAATCTTTTAGGAAAAATATTTTTCTAAGGGAGAGGGGATGTTAGGAACCCGTGTCAACCCTTCTCTTTACTTTGTTAGTATATTGTTGTTGGAAGCATATGCTTTGTAAGTTGTCCTATAGTATTTGTTGATCTATAGTTTGTATTAGCCCATGGTATTGACCCATAGTATTGGACACATATGCTTTGTAAGTTGTCCCATAGTATTATATGTCCCATGGTATTGACCCATGGTTATGGGCATAGAATTAGTATATAATTGTGTGTTGAGGCCAATGAAGGTACCGTGAAGTTATTTGTATTGATCATGCTCAAAGGAGGTTGCCCCCTCGAAGTGGCCTGTGATCAATAAAGTGATTATGAGTTCTATTCTTACTGTTATCTCATGTATTTTCATCAATTAATTGTTGTAGGTTCCTCACATGCAACACCCAACAAATACAATGTAATTGCAGTCATGTGATGAAGTAGCATGTCTCAGCTCCATCTCTACCCATCCTTACTCTTTACGCAGTAGGTGAAAACAATATTTCAAAACCCACGATCATTAACGCAAGTCTCGACTTCATGAAAATTTTGACAGCTTGCAACTTAGCACATTTCTGGAAAAATAATTCTACACGTATACACAAGAAAATGTGAGCGCAGTCTCCAAAGTGGGCACAATCTAGCCCAGCTCCACGATTTCAATGCACCAACGCTCCATAACTTCGTATACACAAGAAAATGTGAGCGCAGTCTCCAAAGTGGGAACAATCTAGCCCAGCTCCACGATTTCAATGCACCAACGCTCCATAACTTGAAGTTCATAGAGAGAACTCCACGTACGTTACACACAACAGAAAATAGGTCAAATTATGCAAGTATGCTCTTCAACGTGCCAATGCATCTTTGAAAGAGGTTGCAACTCATACTTCACACAAGGAAATGCAAACTTAAATTATGGTTTCTATTTCTTCATATATTCATGCATTCACTACAGTCTGATACTGGTGATTCCCAGGGATTACTTCTTCATCACAATATGCAGTTTCAACACACCAAGATGACCTTCCAAGTGATGGAGAAATCATACCCCCAAGCATCAAACTCCAACGACATCAATATGCCAGTCGCATACAATAGCTCCAACGGCCATCAACATGCAGTAATGGATCCAAGGCAGAATAGAGAGAGCCACAATTTCACATCAAGATCATAAATCCATTTATGATGGAGAGAGAGCGCTACAACACTCCACGGGCTAGGGTTCACCAACAGAGAGCCCACAAGTCTCCACGGTGGGAGTCTTCAATGGATTTCACTTAGTAGACTTCAAACACGTAGACCGCTCCTTAACTTTTTGAACATGCACTGCTGCTCCCTCAAGACTTAATTTGTGACTTACTGCTACTCACGACCAGAACAATGAATCGTACGAGATAGCAAGGAATTCCAGACCCGGGCTAATGGGTGATACGGCTTAGACAAACCAGAAATACACAAATTCGAAACTGGGAATGGTACCCAGACTTTATATTAATTGCAGCGGAATAATTACAGAGCTTTCAGATTACAAATAGTTCTCAGACTTCTAATATTCCTCTATCTTATGCACGCAGGCTCATTTATCTTTGGGTAAGGGCCGAAGCGCCGAACCTAATCGAAGGCTTATGGAAGCACTGCATAGACAGATCAGAACAACACCTATCTTGGACACACAAGCTAAGATATTCTGATGCGATGTTATACCAGTGCTGGCAACTCGCAGAGCATACAATCTTGCCTAGACACCTATCAGACCTTGCAAGCTTCAACTACTGAAACACTTGCAGACTCAAATTCTAGACTCTCTAAGAATGCAAATACCAAATGAAGAAGGCAGGATCCTATTTATAACATGGAGGAGCCTTGGATCCTTTGGGAGAATCCATTGTAGGTCTCGTGAAATCGAATCAAATCATCCTTAAAGATGGACAGTTAGATTTGTGTCAGAGATGTGGGTCAAACCGCACCAGAAGTCAGGAAAGTGTCCTGAGTCTCCATGTGACAAATCATGATCGTGGCTCCTTACAAAGTGGAGATCACGGAAACTCCTTATTATCGAGACGACAATACATAGTGGAGATTTTATTAAGGAATCCCACAGAAAACCTTTTATGATAGAAGTGACATTACACAGTGGAGATTTTGAAAGAGGAATCCCACGAAAAACCTTTCATGATGAGGACACTAGCAATTGTCATCAATCAAAAAACTGTAGGCTGTTCGAGTCTGGGGCCATTCTATCATATCGTCGTATGGATGGACATACCGACGCTGATAAGTGGGGTCCCACATCTTTGTATAAATGCTCCGGATGATGATGCGTTGCCCATTTCTGTTTTGTACTTGGATTTTGGTCTTCACAAGCCACTGGAATTTATTTGAAAAAAAAGTATGTAGTAAATGAGTATTATCACACACATCACTTATATACATGTCTTCCACCTTGGAGCACGGGATGTAGTACTGGCTATGCTCGTGCTGAATTATTGCAGGGTCCTCTCCGCTTTTGCTGAGGCCGAAATCATTCCACCAACAATGAATCCAGTCAGGAATTTCATGGATCACATGGGCTCCCTGGAGGCCAAACTTGATTTTGGCAAAGTAATCATGGTCTTTATTGTCCTTTTTTAAGAAATCCCACCACATCTTCTGATAGTTGCCATAGTTGATATCCGTGAGGGGGAATCTTAAGGCACCATCATTTCCTGGCCAAGCTGCCAGACCACATATTTGATTGATACAATAATATTGCTCAAGGACTTGACCTAAAGCAGATTCTATACTGATAAGACGCAAGTCTTGGAAATGTGTCTGGAGAGTATGGGAGGCATCTATTGCTTTTCAGAGTTGTCGGCCGTAAACCATGTTTGGGACGGTGACTGTTGACGTTGGATACCGTCGATGCTCTGGGACCAAGTTTATTAATAGGTTGGGGTGCTGCAGATTTTCATCCAATACCTCTGTAGACCTAAGCTTCCAGGTTGGCTTCCATTGGCTAGCGTAGTCACTCCAGCTCATTTGTTCATCTAAATATCTGCATGTGTTGCTTCCTTCATGCCATTCTGTGATAATCACCATGCAACTTGGGGTCTGAATTCCATATTTTTCCTGCAAATGTTCTCTGGTTAAAAAATCAGCAATACAATTCTGAGAACCTTTTATGTGTTTAATTTCAAACTCATACTGAGAAAACATTGCCTGCCATCTAGCAAACTTTGCTTTAGCAGTAGAGTTTCGTATTGGATTTTCCAATACAAACTTCATTGCTTGGCTGTCTGTTCTTATTAAGAACTTCTTATTCATTAGATGAATTTCAAATTTCTGAATTGCATTTAGACAAGCCTTTATTTCCTTATCAATAGTATGGTATTTTTTCTGTGCATCGTTCCAAGTTCCTGAAGTGAACCATACTATTTCTTCATCCTTGCCATTGCAGTTTTTCCTACACTACTTCAGTACTGCTCCCCAGCCTTCTTCTGAAGCATCAGTCTCAAGGATCTTCATGAGATCTTCATCAATAACATGAAGGATAGGAAGAGTTCTCACCTTTTCTTTTATCCTTAGTACCGCTTCAGTGTGCTGTTTTGACCATGGAGGAGGGTTTGTTCCCAATCTTTTATTAAGCAGGTTTCTATCTTGAGCACAATTTTCATAGTAGGCTGCAACATAGTTCAGGCATCCCAGAAATCTCTGTAATTGTTTTTTATCTATGATTACATTAGGGAATTTTTCTGCAAACTCAATGGCATGCTTCTGAACTTCTATCTTTCCATGTTTAATTCTCTGTCCCAAAAATTCAATATCAGTTTGGAACAATTTCATCTTCTTTTCTGAAAGAACGAACCCATTCTTATGTACAACATGCAATAGTGTTCTGAGATGTTTTATGTGTTCTTCAATGGACTTTGAAAATACTAAAATATCATCAATATATACCATCAACCAGTCCATGTATGGTTCCAGAACAGACTCCATAATTCTCTGGAACTCTGAAGGGGCATTCTTCAGGCCAAATGGCATTACCTTCCATTCATATTGTCCATGAGGCACATTGAACGTTGTTTTATAATGATCTTCTGGTTTTATGCCAATTTTCCAAAATCCAGACTTGAGATCAAACTTTCAAAAGATTTTGGCTCCTGCTATCCGTTTGATCAAATCAGATTTGTTTGGAATTGGATACCAGATCCATTCCAAAGCATCATTCAGAGGTTTGTAGTTGATGACCATTCTAGGAACTCCTCGAACCTACTCTGAATGTTTGTTGACATAGAATGCTGCACATGACCATGGACTTCTTGATCTTTGGATGAGTCCTTTGTTCAGCAAATCTTCAATTTCCTTTTTGCAGAGTTGTCTGTATTCTTTATTCATTGGGATGGCTCTGCTTCTACTAGGGTTTCCCTGGAACCCTTCTCTGTATTTTAGGTTCACCCAAAACTGTTTCCTATGCCAGAATGCATTAGGAGACGTGTGGCAAACCTTGTCAGCAAATTGTTTTCTTATTTCTTCAATTTTTTGCTGTACACCGGGATTCTTTAGTTCTTCTTCTAGCCTGTATAGGTGCTCAGCTTTCTTGATTGCTCTAATATGGATCCCTTTTTCTTTTATTGCTCAGATGACACTAGTGGAAGAAATATTTCTTTTCTTTTAACAGTAAAATGATAACCAATTTGGCCTCTACTATTATACTTAACACCATGAGGAATAGTAGTAGATAGCAAACTAGTTCCAATAATACATTCATGAGTAAAGTCATCTTCAACCAGTAGAAAGATACAGTTTATATAAAAATTGCCAAGACATACCTTTCCAAAACTAGTTTTGTACTCGATTGCTTTTCTTCCTCCAAATCCTCGAAATGGAGTTCGACAAGGTTCCCAATAATGAGGATCAACATACTTTGTTTTTAGGAAACACAGGTCTTCTCCAGAGTCAATGAGTGCAAGCACTTTGACTTCATCTTCATGTATTTTGATACGCAAGTTGACTACTGTTTGCTGATGTACAGCACCATTAAATGCATATCTTCTTCAGACTCTTCAGGCTTTGACTGTGATGATCCTGGATGTTGTTTCATTTCTTCAATCAAGAACCTGAGTTCTTTAACTTCCTGTACCAGCTTTAGATGCTCTTTATGAAGGGTGTCCAGGTCAATCTTTTGTGGCTCTTGCTGCATTTTAGCCAAGAGAGGATATACATTCTTTTCCATGCTCAGGAGATTAGCAGCTTTCCATGACCATTTGAATTTTTCTTCTCCCGAGCTTTCTTTCTCTGATTCTGTATCTTGGACATATTTTCTCCTAAATTTATGCTTTGGGCTTTGTACTCCTTTTCCCTTCTTATCGCCCAAGAAAATCTTGTTAAAGCTATTTACCAAGTCATCCATTTTACTACCTTCTTTCATTTTGGCAATAGCTTTATTTATCAGCCTTTTAGGATCTTCTTCATCTTCATCATCGGTACCAGCCATGAAACAATTTGCTACTTTTGAGTCACTTAAGGAAGAGGAAGACTCTGTTCTAATATTTTGTTTAGTCCAAGCAGCAAACAACTTCTGTTCGTCTGATTGCAAAGAACTATCTGAGTCATAAGTCACTTGCTCTTCTCGGCATTCAGTACATTTTCCACCACATTTGCAAGCATTATTGTACATCTGGTGGACATGCATGAGATCAGTATTTTCTGGTTCATTGCTTTCTAATTCAGTGATCTCATCTGTGTTCTCTTCATCTGAGGCTGCTACATGCATCAAGTTGTGTCTTTTTGGAGGGGCCCTTCTAGGTATCCCTCTGAGATTATCATCAAAAGGTTCTACCTTGGGGAATACCTTTTCTCTGTTAGACCAGGTCCTTGTTCCTTTCTGCTTCCTCTGATAATCTTGATTTCGTTTGTAACATTCAGAAGCAGAGTGGCCTTCTTTGCCACAATAGAAGCATTTCATTTTTCTTTTCTCTAGCTCTTTTCTTGAGTCTGGAGGATGTTTTACCTTCCATCTGCTAGAAGACTTTCCTTTATATGTATTTTTTGTTTTATGGCCAGAGTGATGTTTGTGAGCTTTTTTTGGAGGCTCAATGCCGAACATCCGGCATACTTCCCTACTGCCACGAAAAGAGACCGACTGGGAGAGGTCTTTATCTAGCTTTTTATTTTCACAATATTGCAGGAAGATTTTTTCTGCAGCAGCTCTGAACTGTCCCCATGTGTGGAGAGACAGATCTTCCTCAAATTTTTCTCGCAGGAGTTCCCGGAACTCCGAGGGTAAACCAGCAAAATATTTTTCTTTGAAAACTCTTTCTTCTGCTCTATCAAACTCAATCTTGTAGATTCTTCTGATCCATTGCTTATGATACCAGTGATACTGGGATACTGTCTTGATTCTGAATTGCAGCAGAATCTGTTTATGTTTTTCTGCAATGGTAGCACTATAGGCACAAAATTCTGCAATGATTGCAGCCAGGAGTGCACCAATGATATTTGGTTCACCATTTTTAGTGTTGTTCTGTATTTCCATTTTCTGAATATTTGGGAGATGGACATTCCACCAAACACCCAAATTTCCATTGAAGCCTGAGACAATAACATTTACTGCCTCTGCATGGTCATGTCTTCCTGTAGACATATAAGCTTGAAAGCATATCATCATTTTATTGACCATATCTAATATTTCACCTTCATTCTTATTATCCAAATTCCATGAATAAAAATTCTTTGGGTTAAAAGATTCCTGGAAACCTGAATCTTCTTTGTGGAGATCTGGAGGCACAAATTTGCGTGGCTTATTATAAATCCAACTAGATTCTGCAGCCATGAGAATGACTTCTTTGCCAGAGATCTTCGGAGTGAGGGGCGTAGAAGGTGTGATAGGTAGTGAACTATCAAGAGATAATTCAACAGGACGGCTAAGCTTAGATGAATCAATTTTTGGCTTAGCATTTTCTGCTTGGATCTTGCCAACTGTTTTGGCAGTGTAATTAACTTTCTCTGCTATGTAGGAAAATGCTTCTCCTACATTTTTGTCTAAGTCGGATATGGAAACTGTCAAATCATCCTTTAAAGAATCATTTGTCGTTCTGACTTCTTGAGCAGAGACTGGGATATGTTCAACAGTATTCAATCGAATATGCTGAACTTCATCATGAATTTTTCTGCAAGTATATTGCAGAGAATCAATTTGTGTAGATCTTGGCATTCTATTTTGTATTTCTATGTTTTGGATGGCCAATCCTTTTAATGCCAAGTTTGACCAAGTTTCTTGTTCGGCTTTATCATTATTTAGAAGGATGGGAGCTGCAGGTGCTGATCCTTCTTCATATTCAAGCTTAATTGGCCTGAAGGGTGGAAAGTTTACTTCTGTGTAGATTTCTTCACCCTGGAGACTTTTCCATAGATGGCCGCTCTGAGTCTTTTCTCCTTTGGACTCAGGCTTCTTGTCCTCAGCCTTTGCAGAGGACTGCATCATTGCCAGTGTCTGTTTGAATTCCTTCCGCCATTCATAGAACGAAATCCATTCATTTCTTAGATCCATCTCAAAGTGCCATCTTTCAAACATCTTTCTCCTTTCTCCTGGGGGCAATGTTTGTTTCCAGAATCCTTCAGCTTCTGGATGAGTGTAGAGATCCCAATAAAACAGATTTTTCATGATCTTATCTTTAGGATCAAAAGGAGCATGGCCGAACTTTATTATCTCAAATATTTCTTTCTGGGCCAAAGAGGGTTCTTTGATGTATTTCCTGGTACAAGTCTTCATCCTGGATGGCAGGAGTGCCATTCTTTGTTGGATCTTATGTTCTCTGGCCTGAAGTCTGTATTGCTCACCTTTTTCCATTTCTTGAGCAGGTAGGTCTAGTAATTTTTTGGTTTGGCTGGAGTGTGGGCAGAATCCTAAACCAGATTTATCCATGTGGGGTTTCTGGACAGACAAAATGCAATCTAACTGGGATGTTGCATCAGAAATTTCATCCTTGTGGATCTCAGTGATACCTGTAGATGCTTTTTTGAAATTTTCTTCCCACCAGCTAGAGGGAGATGATGCCTCTGATTCATGTGGATATTGACTTAGAGGAGAAGGTTCACATTCAGGATTTCGACATGGATATTTGTGTGAACTTTCTTTATCTTTTGGTTGTTTGGGAGGGACTAGGTCCTGACATTCAGGACAACCAACAGAAAAGGGAATATTTATAGGAACTTCTTTATGTAAGCAGGCTCGTCTTAAGAAAGGTTCTTTTACAGAGGAGGTCCTGCTTATAGCATATTCAGAAGAAGTTGTTCAGAAAGAATTATTAGAGTGTGGAGATTGAAAAGAGGTAGATCTGGTAGAAGATTCCCACCACGTTGGGATGTTGGAGGAGGGAAAGAGATGACGGCAGAGGAGGAGTGTTCACGAATATCGGAGGTGGTGACAGACTGAGAAAGAGGCTGTTTTGGGGCATCCACCACCCACTCAGGAGGAAAGCTGAGTTGGTTCCAAGAAATTTTTGAAGGAAAAAGGGAACCATTCCTGGGATCACTTCTAACCAAGACTGCAGCCGTGTCTTGGTCCTCTGGGATACAACTGATTAATTGGATTTTGAGTATTAGTAAATCAGAGGGCAATGGAGTGATGAATCCGAAGGTTTAAAGCTCCAAGCTTCATATCAAAACCAGATGTGTAAATCTTGACTTCTAATACTTTATGAATCCAGGGATCATTCAGAGAGATGTTAAAGCCAGGAATTATATCTAGATATTGAATGCCATTTGAGAGTGGCATTTGGACTCCGCCTATTAATGCATCCATGAACTTATTGTATCGGTTATCCAAACAGCAGACAAGGGCTGTGGCATTTATGCCAGGATGGACCAGAGGTTCAACACCAATGAGGGCTCTACCGAGATTAACAAAATTCTTTCCATATTTTTTCTTATAACTTTTTACTTCTGCTGGGTCAAGGAGACCAAGGGTCTGACCGGCTGAACTATTATTTACAGTGACTTCGGAAACACCTTCACGAACTTGGAAAAGTTGTCTAGACTTAAAATGAAACATAGACATATCCTGATATATCTAATCTGCTGAAAGTCGGGGTAGTTCAAAGGGTTTTGTAGGATCATTATTAACAAACTCAGAACTACCATGATTTATCCATTGAATATCGCGACTGGGAAATAAATCATTCATTGAAGAAATAGAACATTCAGTAGAAGATTTATTTTTTAACTTATCATAGGGAATATGAGAATCCATGAGAACCTGATTATAGATGATCGATTGGCTCTGATACCAAGTTTACGCAGGGGCCTCTACACTTGGTAGACTGGAGCAACTTCCAGCGCCGGGCTTGCTTTTCCTGGCTTGAATGACTGAAACTTACATGCCTGCTATCTTTCTTCGACCGCTCCTTAACTTGTCGAACATGCACTGCTGCTCCCTCAAGACTTACTTTGTGACTTACTACTACTCACGACCAGAACGATGAATCTTACGAGATAGCAAGGAATTCCAGACCCGGGATAATGGATGATACGGCTTAGACAAACCAGAAATACACAAATTCGAAACTGGGAATGGTACCCAGACTTTATATTAATTGCAACGGAATAATTACAGAGCTTTCAGATTACAAATAGTTCTCAGACTTCTAATATTCCTCTATCTTATGCACGCAGGCTCATTTATCTTTGGGTAAGGGCCGAAGCACCGAACCTAATCGAAGGCTTCTGGAAGCACTGTGCAGACAGATCAGAACGACACCTATCTTGGAAACACAGGCTAATATATTCTGATGCGATGTTATACCAGTGCTGGCAACTCGCAGAGCATACAATCTTGCCTAGACACCTATCAGACCTTGCAAGCTTCAACTACTGAAACACTTGCAGACTCAAATTCTAGAATCCCTAAGAATGCGAATACCAAATGAAGAAGGCAGGCTCCTATTTATAACATGGAGGAGCCTTGGATCCTTTGGGAGAATCCATTGTAGGTCTCGTGAAATCGAATCAAATCGTCCTTAAAGATGGCCAGTTAGATTTGTGTCGGAGATGTGGGTCAAACCGCACCAGAAGTCAGGAAAGTGTCCTGAGTCTCCATGTGACAAATCATGATCGTGGCTCCTTACAAAGTGGAGATCACGGAAACTCCTTATTATCGAGACGACAATACATAGTGGAGATTTTATTAAGGAATCCCACAGAAAACCTTTTATGATAGAAGTGACATTACACAGTGGAGATTTTGAAAGAGGAATCCCATGAAAAACCTTTCATGATGAGGACACTAGCAATTGTCATCAATAAAAAAATTGTAGGCAGTACGAGTCTGGGGCCATTCTATCATATCATCGTATGGATGGCCATACCGATGTTGATAAGTGGGGTCCCACATCTTTGTATAGATGCTCCGGATGATGATGCGTTGCCCAATTCTGTTTTGTACTTGGATTTTGGTCTTCACAAGCCACTGGAATTTATTTGAAATAAAAGTATGTAGTAAATGAGTATTATCACACGCATCACTTATATACATGTCTTCCACCGTGGAGCACGGGATGCAGTACTGGCTATGCTCGTGCTGAATTATTGCAAGGTCCACTCCGCTTTTGCTGAGACCGAAATCATTCCACCAACAATGAATCCTGTCAGGAATTTCATGGATCACATGGGCTCGCTGGAGGCCAAAATTGATTTTGGCAAAGTAATCATGGTCTCTATTGTCCTTTTTTAAGAAATCCCACCACATCTTCTGATAGCTGCCATAGTTGATATCCGTGAGGGGGAATCTAAAGGCACCATCATTTCCTGGCCAAGCTGCCAGACCACGTATTTGATTGATACAATAATATTGCTCAAGGACTTGACCTAAAGCAGATTATGTACTGATAAGACTCAAGTCTTGGAAATGTGTCTGGAGAGTATGGGAGGCATCTATTGCTTGTCGGAGTTGTCGGTCGTATACCATGTTTGGGACGGTGACTGTTGACGTTGGATATCGTCGATGCTCTGGGACCAAGGTTATTAATAGGTTGGGATGCTGCAGATTTTCATCCAATACCTCTGTAGACCTAAGCTGCCAGGTTGGCTTCCATTGGCTAGCATAGTCACTCCAGCTCATTTGTTCATCTAAATATCTGCATGTGTTGCTTCCTTCATGCCATTCTGTGATAATCACCATGCAACTTGGGGTCTGAATTCCATATTTTTCCTGCAAATGTTCTCTGGTTAAAAAATCAGCAATACAATTCTGAGAACCTTTTATGTGTTTAATTTCAAACTCATACTGAGAAAACATTGCCTTCCATATAGCAAACTTTGCTTTAGCAGTAGAGTTTTGTATTGGATTTTCCAATATAAACTTCATTGCTTGGCTGTCTGTTCTTATTAAGAACTTCTTATTCATTAGATGAATTTCAAATTTCTGAATTGCAGTTAGACAAGCCTTTATTTCCTTATCAATAGTATGGTATTTTTTCTGTGCATCGTTCCAAGTTCCTGAAGTGAACCATACTATTTCTTCATCCTTGCCATTGCAGTTTTTCCTGCACTGCTTCAGTACTGCTCCCCAGCCTTCTTCTGAAGCATCAGTCTCAAGGATCTTCATGAGATCTTCATCAATAACATGAAGGATAGGAAGAGTTCTCACCTTTTCTTTTATCCTTCGTACCGCTTCAGTGTGCTGTTTTGACCATGGAGGAGGGTTTGTTCGCAATCTTTTATTAAGCAGGTTTCTATCTTGAGCACAATTTTCATAGTAGGCTGCAACATAGTTCAGGCATCCCAGAAATCTCTGTAATTGTTTTTTATCTATGATTACAGGAGGGAATTTTTTTGCAAACTCAATGGCATGCTTTTGAACTTCTATCTTTCCATGTTTAATTCTCTGTCCCAAGAATTCAATATCAGTTTGGAACAATTTCATCTTCTTTTCTGAAAGAACGAACCCATTCTTATGTACAACATGCAATAGTGTTCTGAGATGTTTTATGTGTTCTTCAATGGACTTTGAAAATACTAAAATATCATCAATATATACCATCAACCAGTCCATGTATGGTTCCAGAACAGACTCCATAATTCTCTGGAACTCTGAAGGGGCATTCTTCAGGACAAATGGCATTACCTTCCATTCATATTGTCCATGAGGCACGTTGAAGGCTGTTTTATACTGATCTTCTGGTTTTATGCAAATTTGCCGAAAGCCAGACTTGAGATCAAACTTTGAAAAGATTTTGGCTCCTGCTATCCATTTGATCAAATCAGATTTGTTTGGAATTTGATACCGGATCCATTCCAAAGCATCATTCAGAGGTTTGTAGTTGATGACCATTCTAGGAACTCCTCGAACCTGCTCTAAATGTTTGTTGACATAGAATGCTGCACATGACCATGGACTTCTTGATCTTTGGATGAGTCCTTTGTTCAGCAAATCTTCAATTTCCTTTTTGCAGAGTTGTCTGTATTCTTTATTCATTGGGATGGCTCTGCTTCTACTAGGGTTTCCCTGGAACCCTTCTCTGTATTTTAGGTTTACCCAAAATTGTTTCCTATGCCAGAATGCATTAGGAGACGTGTGGCAAACCTTGTCAGCAAATTCTTTTCTTATTTCTTCAATTTTTTGTTGTACACCGGGATTCTTTAATTCTTCTTCTAGCCTGTATAGGTGCTCAGCTTTCTTGATTGCTCTAATCTGGATCCCTTTTTCTTTTATTTTTTCCCTTACAGTATTTACTTCTAGGGTCCAGATTGAGTGAGTTTTTTCTTCAGATGACACTAGTGGAAGAAATATTTCTTTTCTTTTAACAGTAAAATGATAACCAATTTGGCCTCTACTATTATACTTGACACCATGAGGAATAGTACTAGATAGCAAACTAGTTCCAATAATACATTCATGAGTAAAGTCATCTTCAACCAGTAGAAAGATACAGTTTATATAAAAATTGCCAAGACATACCTTGCCAAAACTGGTTTTGTACTTGATTGCTTTTCTTCCTCCAAATCCTCGAACTGGAGTTCGACAAGGTTCCCAATAATGAGGATCAACATACTTTCTTCTTAGGAAACACAGGTCTGCTCCAGAGTCAATGAGTGCAAGCACTTTGAATTCATCTTCATGTATTTTGATATGCAAGTTGACTACTGTTTGCTAATGTACATCAACCATTAAATGCATATCTTCTTCAGACTGTTCAGGCTTTGACTGTGATGATCCTGGATGTTGTTTCATTTCTTCACTCAAGAACCTGAGTTCTTTAACTTCCTGTACCAGCTTTAGATGCTCTTTATGAAGGGTGGCCAGGTCAATCTTTTGTGGCTCTTGCTACATTTTAGCCAAGAGAGGATATACATTCTTTTCCATGCTCGGGAGATTAGCAGCTTTCCATGACCATTTGAATTTTTCTTCTCCCGAGCTTTCTTTCTCTGATTCTGTATCTTGGACATATTTTCTCCTAAATTTATGCTTTGGGCTTTGTACTCCTTTGCCCTTTTTGTCGCCCAAGAAAATCTTGTTAAACCTATTTACCAAGTCATCCTTTTTACTGCCTTCTTTCATTTTGGCAATAGCTTTCTTTATCAGCCTTTTAGGATCTTCTTCATCTTCATCATTGGTACCAGCCATGAAAAAATTTGCTGCTTCCGAGTCGCTTGAGGAAGAGGAAGACTCTGTTCTAATATTTTGTTTAGTCCAAGCAGCAAACAACTTCTGTTCGTCTGATTGCAAAGAACTATCTGAGTCATAAGTCACTTGCTCTTCTCGGCATTCAGTACATTTTCCACCACATTTGCAAGGATTATTGTACATCTGGTGGACATGCATGAGATCAGTATTTTCTGGTTCATTGCTTTCTAATTCAGTGATCTCATCTGTGTTCTCTTCATCTGAGGATGCTACATGCATCAAGTTGTGTCCTTTTGGAGGGGCCCTTCTAGGTATCCCTCTGAGATTATCATCAAAAGGTTCTACCTTGGGGAATACCTTTTCTCTGTTAGACCAAGTCCTTGTTCCTTTCTGCTTCCTCTGATAATCTTGATTTCGTTTGTAACATTCAGAAGCAGAGTGGCCTTCTTTGCAACAATAGAAGCATTTCATTTTTCTTTTCTCTGGCTCTTTTCTTGAGTCTGGAGGATGTTTTACCTTCCATCTGCTAGAAGACTTTACTTTATATGTATTTTTTGTTTTATTGCCACAGTGATGTTTGTGAGTTTTTTTTGGAGGCTCAATTCCGAACATCCGGCATACTTCCCTACCGCCATGAAAAGA
The DNA here is from genome assembly GCA_027924585.1 of Larix kaempferi. Lineage (NCBI taxonomy): Eukaryota > Viridiplantae > Streptophyta > Pinopsida > Pinales > Pinaceae > Larix > Larix kaempferi. The sequence continues at coordinate 11,025,579 of BSBM01001409.1, read as the reverse complement.
GACCGAGTGGGAGAGGTCTTTATCTAGCTTTTTATTTTCACAATATTGCAGGAAGATTTTTTCTGCAGCAGCTCTGAACTATCCCCATGTGTGGAGAGACAGATCTTCCTCAAATTTTTCTTCCACGAGTTCCCGGAACCCCGAGGGTAAACCAGCAAAATATTTTTCTTTGAAAACTCTTTCTTCTGCTCTATCAAACTCAATCTTGTAGATTCTTCTGATCCATTGCTTATGATACCAGTGATACTGGGATACTGTCTTGATTCTGAGTTGCAGTAGAATCTGTTTATGTTTTTCTGCAATGGTAGCACTATAGCCACAAAATTATGCAATGATCGCGGCCAAGAGTGCACCAATGATATTTGGTTCACCATTTTTAGTGTTGTTCTGTATTTACATTTTTTGAACATTTTGGAGATGGACATTCTACCAAACACCCAAATTTCCATTGAAGCCTGAGACAATAACATTTACTGCCTCTGCATGGTCGTGTCTTCCTGTAGACATATAAGCTTGAAAGCATATCATCATTTTATCGACCATATCTAATATTTCACCTTCATTCTTATCATCCAAATTCCATGAATAAAAATTCTTTGGGTTAAAAGATTCTTGGAAACCTGAATCTTCTTTGTGGAGAGCTGGAGGCACAAATTTGCGTGGCTTATTATAATTCCAACTGGATTCTGCAGCCATGAGAATGACTTCTTTGCCAGAGATCTTCGGAGTGAGGGGTGCAGAAGGTGTGATAGGTAGTGAACTAGCAAGAGATAATTCACCAGGACGGCTAAGCTTAGATGAATCAATTTTTGGCTTAGCAATTTCTGCTTGGATCTTGCCAACTATTTTGGCAGTGTAATTAACTTTCTCTGCTATGTAGGAAAAGGCTTCTCCTACATTTTTGTCTAAGTTGGATATGGAATCTGTCAAATCATCCTTTAAAGAATCATTTGCCGTTCTGACTTCTTGAGCAGAGACTGGGATATGTTCAACAGTATTCAATCGAATATGCTGAACTTCATCATGAATTTTTCTGCAAGTATATTGCAGAGAATCAATCTGTGTAGATCTTGGCATTCTATTTTGTATTTCTATGTTTTGGATGGCCAATCCTTTTAATGCCAAGTTTGAACAATTTGCTTGTTCGGCTTTATCATTATTTAGAAGGATGGGAGCTGCAGGTGCTGATCCTTCTTCATATTCAAGCTTAATTGGCCTGAAGGGTGGAAAGTTTAATTCTGTGTAGATTTCTTCACCCTGGAGACTTTTCCATAGATAGTCGCTCTGAGTCTTTTCTCCTTTGGACTCTGGCTTCTTGTCCTTAGCCTTTGCAGAGGACTGCATCATTGCCAGTGTCTGTTTGAATTCCTTCCGCCATTCATAGAAGCAAATCCATTCATTTCTTAGATCCATCTCAAAGTGCCATCTTTCAGACATCTTTCTCCTTTCTCCTGGGGGCAATGTTTGTTTCCAGAATCCTTCAGCTTCTGGATGAGTGCAGAGATCCCAATAAAACAAATTTTTCATGATCTTATCTTTAGGATCAAAAGGAGCATGGCCAAACTTTATTATCTCAAATATTTCTTTCTGGGCCAGAGAGGGTTCTTTGATGTCTTTCCTGGTACAAGGCTTCATCCTGGATGGCGGGAGTGCCATTCTTTGTTGGATCTTATGTTCTCTAGCCTGAAGTCTGTAATTCTCACCTTTTTCCATTTCTTGAGCAGGTAGGTCTAGTAATTTTTTGGTTTGGCTGGAGAGTGGGCAGAATCCTAGACTAGATTTATCCATGTGGGGTTTCTGGACAGACAAAATGCGATCTAACTGGGATGTGGCATCAGAAATTTCATCCTTGTGGATCTCAGTGATACCTGTAGATGCTTTTTTGAAATTTTCTTCCCACCAGCTAGAGGGAGATGATGCCTCTGATTCATGTGGATATTGACTTAGAGGAGAAGGTTCACATTCAGGATTTCGACATGGATATTTGTGTGAACTTTCTTTATCTTTTGGTTGTTTGGTAGGGACTAGGTCCTGACATTCAGGACAAACAATAGAAAAGGGAATATTTATAGGAACTTCTTTATGTAAGCAGGCTCGTCTTAAGAAAGGTTCTTTTACAGAGGAGGTCTTGCTTATGGCATGTTCAGAAGAAGTTGTTCGGAAATAATTATTAGAGTGTGGAGATTGAAAAGAGGTAGATATGGGTAGAAGATTCCCACCACGTTGGGCTTTTGGAGGAGGGAAAGAGATGACGGCAGAAGAGGAGTCTTCACGAATATCGGAGGTGGTGACAGACTGAGAAAGAGGATGTTTTAGGGCATCCACCACCCACTCAGGAGGAAAGCTGAGTTGGTTCCAAGAAGTTTTTGAAGGAACAAGGGAACCATTCCTGGGATCACTTCTAACCAAGACTGCAGCTGTGTCTTGGTCTCTGGGATACAACTGATTAATTGGATTTTGAGTATTAGTAAATCAGAGGGCAAGGGAGTGATGAATCCGTAGGTTTAAAGCTCCAGGCTTCATATCAAAACCAGATGTGTAAATCTTGACTTCTAATACTTTATGAATCCAGGGATCATTCAGAGAGATGTTAAAGCCAGGAATTATATCTAGATATTGAATGCCATTTGAGAGTGGCATTTGGACTCCGCCTATTAATGCATCCATGAACTTATTGTGTCGGTTATCCAAACAACAGACAAGGGCTGTGGCATTTATGCCAGGACGGACCAGAGGTTCAACACCAATGAGGGCTCTACCGAGATTAACAAAATTCTTTCCATATTTTTTCTTATAACTTTTTACTTCTGCTGGGTCAAGGAGACCAAGGGTCTGACCGGCCGAACTATTATTTACAGTGACTTCGGAAACACCTTCACGAACTTGGAAAAGTTGTCTAGACTTAAAATGAAACATAGACATATCCTGATATATCTGATCTGTTGAAAGTCGGGGTAGTTCAAAGGGTTTTGTAGGATCATTATTAACAAACTCAAAACTACCATGATTTATCCATTGAATATAGCGACTGGGAAATAAATCATTCATTGAAGAAGTAGAACATTCAGTAGAAGATTTATTTTTTAACTTATCATAGGGAATATGAGAATCCATGAGAACCTGATTATAGATGATCGATTGGCTCTGATATCAAGTTTACGCAGGGGCCTCTACACCTGGTAGACTGGAGCAACTTCCAGCATCGGGCTTTCTTTTCCTGGCTTGAATGACTGAAACTCACACGCCTGCTATCTTTCTTCGACCGCTCCTTAACTTGTCGAACATGCACTGCTGCTCCCTCGAGACTTACTTTGTGACTTACTGCTACTCACGACCATAACGATGAATCTTACGAGATAGCAACGGGTTTCCATGCCAGTCTTAACGTCATAGCACTAGTAGTCAACAATTTGAATGCAATAACAACAAAAAATAAAGTTGTTTTCTATCCTTTGGAGAAATGCTCCAAAACAGGTTTACCACACCACGTTGGCTTCTTCAATTGTAAGCAGTCGATACCCAAATTGATTGTAGTCTCAATATGCAAAAATGTCCCCCAAAATGTTATATATAATGGAACCACATTCACGCTACTTTAACATATCCATGATACAGATGGATGATAGAGATGCTCGTGTGAAAGGAGAGGTATTAGTCTTCACTTCAACAAAGCATACAAGACGACAGTCATAGCTCTAGAGAAAGGTACATGCTCCCACAATGATATGATACCCTGCATCTCCACTAGACTTCACTTATTCACATCTCGACACCACCAGCAACCATTCATAGAGCCCACGATGACGATAGATCCCACACACAGCACTGGGACATAGACCAATGTAGTGCAGCTCTACTTACACATTGAAAGATCATACATGTCTAAGAAAGATCAAACTAGAATTCAAAGTACAATGCATTGATAACAATAGAATAAGTAAAAAGTTATATTGCACTATGAAAGTGAAAAGTTGTCCTACACTATGAAAAGCGAAAAGTTGTCCTTCACTATGCTTAAGTCATGTATATGCACAAGTCATTGATAGTCAAACAATACATTAATAATTATAAAATTAAAGTTGAAATGAAAATGCTCCACAGATTTGGTTCCAAATATTTGTACATATCACATATGAGGTTAAAAATTCATACGAAGAATGTTTAAACCTAATATAAAAAGGGAATATAATTGTTATAAGACAAGAAATTGGAAGCCGTGTTGAAGCTATACAATTAAAAATGATAAAAATTTATTTGAATCACAAGAAAACGAGAGGAAGATGGAAAGTATTAAATTATCAACCCATAAACCTTAGTCACCGTGTTATGAGAAAAGATAGAATCTATATTGGGTTGAAAATTGAGTTCTGTCGACTATAAAAAAATAATTTATCGAACAACGGTTAAGAATTGTAATCTCAATGTTCATTATTGCATTAATTAGTTGAATAGTTAGTTGTGTAGTTGACTAGGACACTTTGTTGTCCGATAGTATTTTGTGGCCCATAGTATTGGCCTGTAGTATTGCTGTGATGTGATCCTATATATTCTTTTGGTTAATGATGAGAAGGAGATAAATATGCCCACTCATGTTCTATTTTTTACTGTCGTATAAAATTTAACATTGTATCATAGTGCATGGCATGATCCATACCTGTTGTATTTGGGTAAGGCTTTTCACATAGTGGAAAGTACACACACAAGACAAGAACACATCAACGTGAAGGATCGTCACACCTCCACATTGATGTGCTCCCGTATTGTGTGTGTGATTTCCACTATGTGAAAAGGCTTACCCAAATACGATAGGTATGGATCAGGCCATGCACTCTAATGTCGGGTACACATACAAAGATGGTACCCAAAAACGTCGCAAAGGAAGCACGTGAGCGGAAAAAAAAACAAGGGCGTGCATGGGAATTCAAACACACGTACGCACCCCTTCTTCGACAATGTCAATCATCCACGTTGGTGAGTTGAAGTGGACAAAATGTGCATGCACACATGTTTATATGCGCACACGCGTGTTTGTAGCGCGTACATGACATCAGTGCGTACGCGCTAAAACATGTGCACACGCCCACACATAACATTTACACAATTAATTGACCAACATTTACGCCATTTAATGCTAAATGTTCAATACTTCAAAAAAATTGCATCCTTGACATTTGATGCGTTATGATTCATGAGGTTATAATGACCCATGTTTTAGTGTACGTGTGTGTATTAGTATTGGTTACTTAAACCGTGATAGTCATGGTTATTATGCATAACTATTTTAGACATGGATACCTATATGGTTCCTTAGGATATTCATTAATGATGATCAATGATAATTGATTATAATGTTTATATACCTTAAATATGATATTTGTTGATTGTGTTTATTATGGTGTTGGTATCCCATAACAAAAATTTCTTCTGAGGACCCGCTGGCCCCTAGACCCCCGATTACGCGTGTTGGGATCATAACCAAACCTGGGGTACAAACACGACTGAAATAATATCATCTATGAAATTGGAAGATCAGGCTCCACAACAAACAAAGAGATCATGGGGTTAAGGGGGGTAACAGTAGCATCCCATGTCATACTTGCAAGGGCTATGCCTGGTGCAATGCCACACAGGATTTGAAATGTAAACATGCTTAGAGGGTGAAAGAAGAGGATTGAGACATAAATGAACGTTTCATAACTCAGTAGCTACGATATGGGGATGAAATGATTTGGGTCTTGCCAGCCACCCCTTGCTGTGTCAATATCTCTTCCCACCAGGTCTGGGTTGGATCTCCGAGACTATGTGGAGGGACTTCAACCCTTGGACTCAAGCCCGACACCCTCTCAAAGAAGAAGCTGCCGAATATACTACCAAAACCGAAGTTTTTGGCCCGCCCTAGTTTGCACTCCGTCAGTTGGGGTCTTCATGGTACCCAACATCATTGTGCACCAGTCATACACAGTCGTTCTCATGCTCTCGACCGCATTAGAATATCAATGGCCTTGAAGCCTAGTGAAGTGAAGTTTATCCTACAATCCTCCCGAGAGTGAGGACAATAATCTTCATGCTTAAGCTCACTATAGCCTCTATGGGGATCTGGCTACCCACCGTCTGGGTTCCAGCAATATAGTACCTGTTAATGTAATCACTGATAGTGATTCCTCCCCCCACGCTACAAGACCTAAGACTCGCTACCTCCCCTTGGTTGGACAAAACAGTGATGAAATATATATCTTTCACTTCCAGTGGAAGTGGTTTCCCATCTAAATCAAAATGTTGCACTTCCGCATCCCAGTAGTTGACAAACTTGCTGAGTAATCGGTTTTTGGGCCCTTTAAACCCTTGATGCTCCAAAATTTGTACAATCCACAAGCTTGCAATGCTTTTTGGGTAGCCAAGTATTCGCGAACTTGCTGATTGACGATGTCATGTTCACTTTCTCTCCATTCTAGAACCATCTTGGGGAAAAAACCAAATGTTTTTTATGTTAAAAACTCATAAAAAAACTCAACCTTCAGCGCTACACGTGGCCTAATTTGTATACAGTCGCGCATATACGTAGTCAACGCTTAGTGTTTTTCAACAATTATTGGAGGGCTATCTCCACAACCTAACCTCCTGTGACCTCATGCTTAACTCTGGTTTTAGTAGAGAGTCCTGAGAACACTGATGTTATACCATGGGTTTCACCACTCCCTGGTCAGACACATAAAGTTTGAAAATTTTCTTGGATTGTTAACTCACAGTAATCTATTTCAAGACTCTAAACCTATACTAGTTGGTGCACCCTAGAAAAGAAAATGTTCTAATCAATTCTTTAGTTAAGCTTTAATTTTAATGGTTGTGATTTCTCAAAGGGGTATGGTCGTGAAACTAATGATGTGAAAAGACTCAATGATCTGCACACCCAAAAAAAAACTAGAATCATCTATCCATAGAAAAAGTATGCCACTATATGACAATCAAACCAACGTTTCTTTTCAGAAATAAAAATGAAATCTCTTTATAATTTCATGCACAAGAAAGTCCTAATGAAAGCACAGGCACTCTAATGCAAAATGCAGATACATAAATAATTTTTTTTTTTGTATTTTCACTATAAATGAAATGAAAATGCAAACAATGTTTTTGTATTTTTGAATATAAATGAATGAAAAATGCAAGTAGAATCAAAACTTTCCAGAAAAGAATGCAGAGCATGCAATGCAGACAACCCAACAAACCCTAAAAAGCAAGACTGAGCTAATCCAATGAGCTATAAAAAGAAAAAAATGGTTGAAAACCAAATTCTCAAAAAACTAAAGAAATAGTAGTTTCTAGTCAGTAAAAGGGCATGGAATAGACAGGATATAGGCCTAATAAGACTGAGGAACACCCAAAATTCACCCAACAACAACCAAAGATCAGAAACAAGGCTAAGCCGGACCTATACGCAGTTGTTCACATAGAAATAACGTATATATGATGGCTATTGAACTATCAGTAGCGGGTACACACGAGCCAGCCAAAGCTGACTCGAGTACAGGGAAGACTAGGTGGACCAAAAATGAATCAAAAGACCAAGAAAAATCAAGATTTTTCTATGTAAACCCTAACAACCTACAAAGACACAAAACAAAGACTCAAAATAAGGAAAAATGCTCAAAATCCCCAAAATGAAGGTTCCTCCCCAATGGAGTCACCATTCTTGTTATGGAGAAAAAATTCCTATGGCTTGGGGTAGACCACAACAGACAGATGACTACCAAAAATCAACTCAATTCCCAATGCATTCTATATAAATGTAAATGCTAAGAAGTGGAATAAAATATCAACCTTCAACCGGATGTTTGATGTAGATCCCCGTTGAGCTTTCCAATCACCACACTTGAACCTACAGCTTAGTCTCAATAATAAACACAAGCAAGTGCATATAATATATGAAAGTTCTTAGCATAAACAATAGAAAAGTCCATTATATATGTAAGCAAATGTATCCAATGATAATAAACCATTCACAACATCAATTGGAAGAGAAAATGAGTATTTCTATTAATATAAACAAGAAGTACATGATACAACCTCTTGTCGGCAACTCATATGAACCAAGAACTAGGTCCCTCCACTTGTGTCTCCACCACTTCAATTCCCCATGCAATGGAAAACTCACAAGTAAAAGAATGAGTCCTTCACAAGATATGGAGAGTTTGGTAGGTGAACATAAAGGGTTCACAACAACTAGGATTAATCGATGCAGACTTGAGCTATGGAAAAAATCCAATAGACTTCCGATGCTCTCTCCTTGTCCTTCTCCTCCTTCCATGCATCATAAGAGCTCAATATATAACCCTCCAAAGGTAGGTGAAAGTTCGAATCAAGTCGTTTCGAGATACATGGAGGGCCAAAGGTCACAATGGTCGCTTTTTGGAGTGAAAAATCGAGTTTTACTATTATTTACCAATTAACTCAATGTACGAGGGCTATAGCAGTACAAATAGCATATGCGCAAGTTGTAGTCAAGCATCTCATGCACAGGAACAAAAATAGGGAAAAAAGGGGGTTCCTGGAGGACAAAAATTGGTTTAGAGTCAATCAAGATGAATAATGGAGGCCAATGAGTGCTAATGCTCACAAGGTGGAAAAATACGGTATAACACTAAATCATTTGGATATGAGTGTTTTTCACATCATCATCAGCAACCTCATCTTCATTATTGTCCTCATCTTCAGCATCTTCATCATCGTCCTCATCTTCATCATTTTCATCATCGTCCTCATCTTCATCATCGTCCTCATCAGTATCCTCATCCTCATCGTCATCGTCCTCATCTTCATCATCATTGTCATAATCCTCATCTTCATCATCATTGTCGTCGTCCTCATCTTCATTATCATTGTCATCTCCCTCTTCCTCATCAACGTCTTCTTCATCATCATCATCTTCTTCTTCATCATCATTGTTGTCGTCGTCATCACCATCATCTTCATCGTCTCCATCATCATCATCATCATCATCATCATCATCATCCTCATCATCTTCATTATCATCATCATCATCATCTTCATCATCATCATCATCATCATCATCATCATCGTCGTCATCATCGTCATCACCATCATCTTCATCTTCATCATCATCACCCTCTTCATCATCGTCCATCATCTTCATCATCATCATCGCCATCTTTGACATCGTCATCGTCATCATCATCATCATCGTCGTCGTCATCATCATCATCATCATCGTCGTCATCATAACCTTCTTCCTCATCATGATCTTCATCATCATCATCGTCATCACCATCATATTCATCGTATTCATCATCATCTTCATCATCATCATCATCATCATCATCATCATCATCACCATAATCTTCATCGTATTCATCATCACCATCACCATCGCCATCACCATCACCATCATCATCATCATCATCATCATCATCATCATCATCATCATCGTCATCACCCTCTTCCTCATCATGATCATCATCATCATCGTATTCATCATCATCATCATCATCTTCATCATTACCATCTCACACTAGTAATGTTTCAACAAAATTAGAGAAGCTCCTTATGATGATGAAGATGATTTAGATCATTATGATAAAGATGATGATGATGAGGATGAAGATGAAGATGAAGATGATGATGATGAAGATGATGAGAATGATTATGATGATGATAATGAAAAGGGTGATGATCACGAATACGATGAAGATGATGGTGATGACGATGACGATGATGAATATGATGATGAGGAAGAGGGTGATGATGATTATGAAGATCATGATGAGGAAGAGAGTTATGACGATGATGATGATGATGATGATGACGATGAAAATAACGAAGATGGTGATGACGATGATGATGATGCTGATGTTGATGATGAAGATCATGATGAAGATGCTGATGATGATGATGATGATGATGAGGAAGAGGGTGATGACGATGACGATGATGAGGATGATGATGATGATGATGACGAAGATGATGATGATGATGATGATGATGATGATGACGAATATGAGGATGATGATGAAGATGTTGATGATGATGATAATGATGATGAAGACCATGATCATTGTTGTTGTCGTCATCACCATCAACATCATCTTCATGGTATTCATCATCATTATCATCATCATCATCATCATTGTCATCATCATCATCGTCGTCCTCATCTTCATCATCATGTTCATCTCCCTCTTCCTCATCAACATCTCCATCATCATCATATTCATCATCATCATCATCTTCATCATCATCGTTGTCGTCGTCATCAGCATATTCATCATCATCAGCATCATCATCATCATCATCATCATCATCATCATCATCATCATCTCCGTCATCTTCATCTTCATCATCATCATCATCATCGTCATCATCACCATCTTATCATCATCCATCATCATCATCATTGTCGTCTTCATCATCATCATTGTCATCACCCTCTTCCATCATCATCTTCGTCATGAAGATGATGATGATGATGAGCATGGTGATCAGGATGAGGATGATGGTGATGAAGACGTTGAAGATGATGATGATGAAGATGATGAAGATGAATATGGTGGTGATGAAGATGATGAAGATGATAATGATGATTATGATGATGATGATGACGACGATGATGATGAAGATGGTGATGAGGATGATGATGATGAATATGATGATGAAGATGACAATGATGATGATGAATATGGAGATGGTGGTGATGAATATGATGATGAGGATGATGATGATGATGAATATGATGATAGCGATGACAATGACTATGTTGAAGATGAAAATGATGGTGATGAAGATGACGATGATGATGATGATGATGATGATGATGATGATAAAGAAGAGCATGATGATGATCATGTTTATGACAATTGTCATCATCATCATCATCATCATCTTCATCATCATCATCATCATCATCATCCTCATCATCATCATCATCGTCATCTCCATCTTCATCATCATCATCATCATCATCATCATCCTCATCATCCCTATCATCCTCATCATCATCATCATCATCATCATCCTCCTCATCATCGTCATCCTCATATTCATCATCATCATCATCATCATCCTCATCATCATCATTATCATCATCATCTTCATCATCATCATCATCATCACCATCATCATCGTCTCCATCTTCGTCATCATCATCATTGTCGTTATCATTAAGATGATGATGATGATGTGATGATGATGATGATGATGATGATGATGAGGATGATGATGATGATGAAGACGTTGAAGATGATGAAGATGATGAATATGAAGATGATGATGATGATGATGATGATGATGATGATGATGATGAAGACGATGATGATTATGATGATGATGACGAAGATGATGATGATGATGATGATTATCATGATCATGATCATGATCATGAGGACGATGATGATGATGATGATGATGAAGACGATGAATATGATGGTGATGATGACCACAACGATGCTGAAGAAGAAGATGATGATGATGATGATTATCATGATCATGAGGACGATGATGATGATGATGATGATGAAGACGATGAATATGATGGTGATGATGACCACAACGATGCTGAAGAAGAAGATGATGATGATGATGAAGCAGATCATGATGATGATGAAGATGGAGATGAGGATGATGATGATGATGATGATGATGAATATGATGATGATGATGAAGATGATGATGAAGGTGATGATGATGATTATGAAGATTAATATTATGGTGATGAAGATGATGAATATGACGATGATGGTGATGATGATGAAGATGATGATGATGATGATGATGATTTTGATGATGATGATCATCATCATCCTCATCATCATCCTCATCTTAATCATCATCATCATCCTCGTCATCCTCATCGTCGTCATCATCATCATCCTCATCCTCATCATCATCCTCATCCTCATCATCATCTTCATCATCATCGTCATCGTCCTCATCATCCTCATCGTCCTCATCATCCTCATCATCATGATCATCATCGCCGTCGTCGTCTTCATCTTCATGATCATCATCATCGTCATCATCATCATCATCATCATCGTCATCACCCTACCTCTAACCATACCTCCCCTATCTCTTTCTCACTCCCTACAACTAGCACCCTCTCCTCTCTCGCTCTCTCTCTCTCCCCCTTCTCTCCTCCCCCTAACCATAACTAACCCCCTCTCTCAATCTCTCTCTCTCTCTCTCCCCCTCGCTAATCCCCTCCTAGCCCTTTACCCCTAACTAAACCCCCCTCTCTCACTCTTTATTCCTTAATTCTACACCTCTCTCTCTCTCTCTCTCTCTAAACCCCCTCTCCCTCTCCCTAACATCTCCCCCATCGATAACCATCCTACTCTTTCTATCTCTCTCCTACTCCCCATAGCCCTAAACCCCCTCCTCTTTATCTCTATCCCCTCCTCTCCCTAGCCCTTACTAACTCGAGCTCTCTCAGTCTCTCTCTCTTCCCTACACCTTCACCTCCCTACGCTTCTAAGTAAATCCTTGCGCATTGGTTTGGGAACAGTATAAAAGGAAAATTTGTGGGAAGCCTCTGCTATAAGGTATTTCCCTTGCAGTGAGAGAGGGGCGAGGGGCAAGGGGGGGATTAGGAAGATATGGGAGGAGTGAGGAGGAGAGTGTTGGTTGTGGAGCCTCGTCTTCCAGTCTCATAGATGATTTTTTTTCAGTCGTGTTTGTACCCTAGGTTTTGTTATGATCCAGGCATGTGCAACAGGGGTCTGGGGGGGGGGGGGGGTTTGCACCAATAGATTACGGGCCCATGGTTTTGGGTATCTTGTGGTATTTTCCCATGGTATTTCCCCTTTAAAAAGAAGACATTGTAATACTGATGTGTAATGTATAGTAGCGTTATAAAGATCTATGAGGTCGTGTAAGAGAGACTGAGAGAGAGTGAAGAGGACGTTGCAACAGATGTGCTGCGGGTTGTATCCCTTCATTTTGTTGGATGGCATAATAATAAGGACTGGCAATTTCTGTGTGGACGTAGCCCATCTTGGGTGAACCATGTTATATTGGTGTCTCTCTTGTAATGTGTTTGTGTAATTTATATTTGCATCTTGTTTATTGTTATT
>BSBM01001409.1:11005000-11007500 GCA_027924585.1 Larix kaempferi | reverse complement strand
GCTGCGGGTTGTATCCCTTCATTTTGTTGGATGGCATAATAATAAGGACTGGCAATTTCTGTGTGGACGTAGCCCATCTTGGGTGAACCATGTTATATTGGTGTCTCTCTTGTAATGTGTTTGTGTAATTTATATTTGCATCTTGTTTATTGTTATTGCTATGTGATCATGTTTTTCTAATAGAGAGGACGATGGTTATGGTTAGGGAGATGGAGAGAGAAGGGAGAGGGTTAAGGAGATGGAGAGAGGAGGGAGAGTGAGAAGGAGAGGAAGTTTAGGTAAAGAGAAGGGAGAGGGAGAAGAAGAGGAATTTCAGGTAGAGAGGGAGATAGAGAAGATGATGATGTTGATGATGATGATGATGATGATGATGATGATGATGATGCTGATGATGAAGATGCTGATGATGACGACAACGATGATGATGAAGATGATGATGATGATGAATATGATGATGATGATGAATATGATGATGATGGAGATGTTGATGAGGAAGAGGGAGATGAACATGATGATAATGAAGATGGTGATGACGATGATGATGATGCTGATGTTGATGATGAAGATCATGATGAAGATGCTGCTGATGATGATGATGATGATGAGGAAGAGGGTGATGACGATGACGATGATGAGGATGATGATGATGATGATGACGACGAAGATGATGATGACGATGATGATGATTATGATGATGATGATGATGACGAATATGAGGATGATGATGAAGATGTTGATGATGATGATAATGATGATGAAGACCATGATCATTGTTGTTTTCGTCATCACCATCAACATCATCTTCATGGTATTCATCATCATTATCATCATCATCATCATCATTGTCATCATCATCATCGTCGTCCTCATCTTCATCATCATGTTCATCTCCCTCTTCCTCATCAACATCTCCATCATCATCATATTCATCATCATCATCATCTTCATCATCATCGTTGTCATCGTCATCAGCATCTTCATCATCATCAGCATCAGCATCATCATCATCATCATCATGGACTAACGTCAATAATTGTTTTCTATTTTTTATTTAATTTTAATTGGACTAACGTCAATCTTACAGAAAAAGTAGGTTATTTCTTCCATCTATAACTTTTGATTGGCTCACCTATTTTCAAAATGAAAAATAACTCGCACAAGTACACATAAATACTTACATCGTAAAAAAAACAAAGATTATTGATTATGTTAAGACCATGATGTTGGGGCCCAACGCTCGACCTAGTCATTTTAAGGCTTCGTTGACTTCCTTAATTTAAAAAAAAAAATGAACATAAATAAATATGGAAAAATAGCGCTACACTAGAACGGCCTGTTATCTACAACTCTGTATAATTTTTTCCTAAAATTCCCACCATTTGCATACCAAACCCGGGGCCAAATGTAAACATATTCATTATTTTTTCTTAAAAAAATAACATACCAACCTTAGGAGAACCCCATTTTTGGGGAGTTATACTTAATTTCCATAAATAAAAGTTATATATTCCAGAAGGTAATCCGATTGCCTATGTTTCATCTTCTTATGCCACATTCCAAAAAGTTGTGTAGGTAGCTCTAATATTGCTTTTTGACATTCAAATTTTTGTTTTTCCAGAAGTCCATTGCGACTAATGCATCATGAGTGACCAGCATTAGCTTGCACCAACCCTACCATGTCAAATTTTATAAGATAGTAAAGGATAGAACACCACTGGAATGAATGAAGAGATTGATGCAATAGAAAGGAATCAGACTTGGGATATAATTGATCTTCCACCAAACAAAACCAGTATTGGAGTCAAATGGGTCTATAAGACCAAATTGAATGAAAAAGAAGAGATAGAGAAACACAAAGCCAAGTTGGTTTCCAAAGGATTTGCTCAGAAATATGGTGTGGATTATGATGATGATGATGATGATGATGATGATGATGATGATGATGATGATGCTGATGCTGATGATGAAGAAGATGCTGATGACGACGACAACGATGATGATGATGATGAATATGATGATGATGTAGATGTTGATGAGGAAGAGGGAGATGAACATGATGATAACGAATATGGTGATGACGATGATGATGATGCTGATGTTGATGATGAAGATCATGATGAAGATGCTGATGATGATGAGGAGGAGGAGGAGAAAGAGGGTGATGACGATGACGATGATGATGAGGATGATGATGATGATGATGATGATGATGATGAAGATGATGATGATGATGATGATGACAAATATGAGGATGATGATGATGATAATGATGATGAAGACCATGATCATTGTTGTTGTCGTCATCACCATCAACATCATATTCATGGTATTCATCATCATTACCATCATCATCATCATCATCATCATCATCGTTGTCCTCATCTTCATCATCATGTTCATCTCCCTCTTCCTCATCAACATCTCCATCATCATCATATTCATCATCATCATCATCTTCATCATCATCGTTGTCGTCGTCATCAGCATCTTCATCATCATC
>BSBM01001409.1:10775000-11000000 GCA_027924585.1 Larix kaempferi | reverse complement strand
AATTAGTAGTTGACTAGTTAGTTGGTTAGCTTCACTAGAACACTTTCTTGTCCCGTAGTATTTTCTGGCCCAAAGTATTGGCCTCTACTATTGCTATGATGTAATCCTATACATTCTTGTGGTTAATGATGAGAGGGTAATCAATATACCCACTCGTTTTTTATCATTTATAGTCTTCTAAACTTTAACATGGTATCAGAGCGCATGGCCTGATCCATACCTGGTGTATTTGGGTAAGCCTTTTCACATAGTGGAAAGCACACACGCAAGATGGGAACATATCAGTGTGGAACGATCCTTCATAGAATTAGGCCGTATTTTTTGTATTTTTTCTCTCTATAAACGATCAACGCACCCGTTGTTCAAGAGAAGCGATCCATCGATGCACCTATTGTTCAGGAGAAGCGGGTCGATCGACACACCTGTTATTCACAAGAAGCAAGTTAA
Source organism: Larix kaempferi (assembly GCA_027924585.1). Taxonomy (NCBI): domain Eukaryota; kingdom Viridiplantae; phylum Streptophyta; class Pinopsida; order Pinales; family Pinaceae; genus Larix; species Larix kaempferi. The sequence goes on along the minus strand of BSBM01001409.1, from coordinate 10,999,553 downwards.
TCGACACACCCGTTGTTCAAGAGAAGCGAGTCGTTCAGCGCACCCATTATTCAGGAGAAGTGAGCCATCAACGCACCCATTGCCCAGGAGAACTAATTCGCCAACATAGTCTTTGCACAAAAGAAGAGCGACATCCATGCAGCTATTGTTTAGGGAAAGCGCGTCGATCTCTCTTCAATTATACAGATTTTGGCCCGATGCACTATGCTAGCAAGACAGAACATGACACTATGTTAAAGGATCTGAATCCTTTATCGAATCTCCAGAACCAGTATTGAAGAACAAGTATTGCTTACGTGGGCCAAAATATTGGACAACATTCTAGCATTGTTCATATCAGATTGAAGAAGATCGAGTCTTGAAAAGATCGATCGAAGAAGAATCCTGTGTAGAAAAAGGAAGAGAAGATCTGAAGTTTCCATCAGAGTTTCCATCAAAGTTTCCAAGGATTTGAATTGGAAGGACCATTTATATCAAAGAAAAATGACTAAGAAGATCTAATCTTGAAGATAGTGCTAGAAGAGATACTAGAAGAAATTGAAGAGGTAAGAAATCTCTTAACATCAATAGGATCATGGTAGACTTTTGATGGAAACAATTATGATCAATGGGCATTAAACATAAGGAATTTGTTAAGGTCACAAGATTTGTGGCATTTTGTAGTTGAAGAGGATCATATTGATCTAGTAGCATTTGAGAATTTGATAGAATTTAAGAAAGAAAGAAGACAAGTTGTTTCCTTAAGTCTCATACAAAACAATATAGAATATTCCATTTTTTGTAGCATTGTTGAAGCTTATACTCCAAAAGAAGCATGGGATATATTAAAGGCTGAGTTTAGTGAAGAGTAACCGGTTGTAGAAGAAGATGACTTTGCAAGCCATTGAAAGCACTAGGAATCCCAAAGTGTAGTGGATGACATTAAAGAATATTGTGTTTATGAGGCACCCGATGATCATGTAAGCCCACCAAAGTTTGTTGATCCAACTCTATTTGTTGATGATAGTGAAAACAAACATGCCAATGTAGCAGTCCCTAGTGACATGAGTGATAGTCTCTCAGAAGTTGATAGCAACATAGAAGCCACACGAGTAGACAGTCCATCATAGAACCAGAAAACCATAAGTTGTAGGGAGCTATATGAGCACACTCCTATTATCGATGAGCGACTACATTGTGCTTTGTTTCCTTTTAGCCCACATTTTTTGAGGAAGCAGTAAATGATGTACAGTGGGTTAATGAGAATGAGGAACATGAAGATGTGAATGCTCTCAAAGAAGAGATGGAAATTATTGAAATAAGAGAACATGGAGATAAGGAACACAAAGATGTGAATGCTCTCCAAGAAGAGTTGAAATATATTCAAATTTTTTCTTATAAAAATTTTCAGTGTACATGTAAAGTGGATAGCAAGATAACACATGTTGAAACATAAGAAGACAAAGACTAGCATCAAGTTCAAGAAGACAAAGAAGAACCAATCCAAGTACACACCAAGGAAGAAAGTAAAGATGAAGCTTTTGAATGAAATGTAAGCCTAGCTCAGACATAGACATTCAGGTCTCATTTTGCATTGATAGTGTTTAGAATATTGTGGACACTTTGTTGTCCCATAGTATTTTATGCCCCATAGTATTGGTTGATAGTATTACTGTGATGTGGCCCATAGTATTGGCCCGTAGTATTACTGTGATGTAATCCTATATATTCTTGTGGTTAATGATGAGAATCTTAAAATATGGAACACAGTAAAAAGAGTAAGAAGAGGAGAAACACAATGGAAAATGGCTTTGCTTCTCATTATGAAGCATAAACTTATATAGCATTACATCACACCAAAAACCATGGGTAAATACCATGGGACAGTAAATACTATAAGACAACAAGGTGTCCTAGTCATACTTAACTAAGGAATGACTTAACTAAATAATGCACCAAAAACGGATAGTGGACGAGTGAGATTACAATTCTTAACATACCCCCTTAATCTCAACCACTACAATATTCAACACTATCAATGCCTCAACACTTAGGCATTGTGACTAGTGGTCTATGTCTCAGCTAGGCATACATTTCATTCAAATAAATTTAAGCTTTACTTTCTTCCTCGATGTGTACTTGGACTGCTTTTTCTTTGTCATCTTGAACTTGATGCTAAGTAGGTGTTCTTCAGCATCTTCTTTGTCTTTCGCACAATAAACAGTGTTATTGCTTTTCATTGGTCCTGGAACAAAGTGCAAGTCTGCTTCTTCTTCTGTTTCAACATATTGTATGTTGCTGTCCATTTTACCTACACACTCAAAAATTTTGTCAAAAAAGATGAATATATTCCAGCTCTTCTTGGAGGGCATTCACATCTTCCTCTTTTCTTGTTTCAATGATTTTAAGCTCTTCTTGGAGAGCAATCACTTCTTCATGTTCCTCATCTTCGTGTTCTTCATCTTCCTCATCTTTTTGTTTTTCATCTTCCTCATCTTCATCTTCTGTTGTTTCATCTTTTTCTACAGCAAATTCCTCTTCACTAAAATCTGCTTTCAATATATCCCATGCTTCTTTGGGAGTAGAAGCTTCTGAAATGTAATGAAAGATGGAATAATCTATACCATTTTTAATGATACTCAAGGCAAAAACTTGCCTTATTTCCTTTTGATACTCTCTCAAATTTTCAAATGCTTCTAGATCACTAGGATCCACATCAGCTACAAAATGCCACAAATCTTGTGACCTTAACAAATTCCTTATTTTGAAAGACCATACTTCATAATTATCTCCATCAAAGGTTTTCCATGAACCTATTGAAGTTAATAGATTTCTTACCTCTTCGATTTCTTCTGGTAGTTCTTCTAGCACCATCTTCAAGATTCGATCTTCATGCTTCCAAAGAAAAAAAAAAAAAAAATGTGATGTGGCCCTCCGCCACATCGATGTTCTCCCTCTTGATCTACATTTGTGTGCTTTCCACTATGTGAAAAGGCTTACCCAACAAAAACAAGTATGGATCACGCCATACACTCGATGCTAAAATATGGAACACAGTAAAAAGAGGAGAAACACAATGGGCAATGGCTTGCCTTCTCATTATTAAGCATAAACTTATATAGCATTACATCACATAAAAAACCATGGGTAAATACCATGGGACACTAAATACTATGGGACAACATGGTGTCCTAGTCATACTTAACTAACTAATGACTTAACTAATTAATACATCAATAATGGATAGTAGACCAGTGAGAGTACAATTCTTAACAAAGAAGGTAATCAATATGCCCACCGATATTCTATACTTTACTTTCTTATAATGGTGTTCTATCCTTTAGTGTCTTATAAACTTTAACAACAACTTTGTTCGTAGGCTAAGAACGAATAAATGTGGAAAATCTGGTTAAGTATTAGCCATGCATAACAAGCAACTAACACAATCTACTTAAACTCCACCATGATAAATTTCAGCTGTCCATATATGAACAGTAGTAATTAAGTTCGTATGGAGGCCCAACTTTAGCTGGACATATTTTAAATTTGAGAGGAACCCTGTAAAAACTGGTCGCTACGGTCGCAATTAAGACGAGAAAGTCATTAGTATATTAAACCAGATTTTAAAGATTCTTAAAAACTTCAAATTTGATCTGTTATCCACATCTCAACCTTTTAAGACTTCAAATTTGATCTGTTTGGATGTCCATTTCAAATTCCCCATCAGAGCTCTTTCCATGAAACTTCTCCTCTTGCAACGATCCATTCTAAGATCCAAAAACCCATCGTACCCTCTTTCCTTGAAACTTCCTTGTATGTGAGCTCCTCATTTGCGTGGTTATCCCGTCAACCTCATAAATCCGGCTTTGCAACGAGTGATTGAACGTAGCATCTATCTCCAATAATGCAATTTACAACCATAACTTCGATGTACACTGCAAACTTCAAAGTCCCCATCCGAGACTCTTTCGATGAAGCTTCCTCCCTCTTTCGATGAAGCTTCCTCACTCTCTTGCTGTTGCACGGATCCGTGGACTGGACTCCCCATTAGTTAGGTCTCATGTAGTTTTCCACAATAACTTGGTATCTCCAACGATTAAATGAACGTCGATATGAACGTGGATATCTACAATATGATATGACCTAATTCTACGGCATTAACCTATACCTAATAAAACGTAAATGTAGTTGGCACGCTTAAACAGTATTCAGATGTCACGAATATTTGTGTCCTCATGAATCTTTGGAGCATTTATTTGTGTTTTCAGGATACCTAGACACGAAAGATAGAAACTAGTCCTTTCCCAGGGCATTTATGTCACACAGACCCCTAGACATCTTACTCCGGGGTCTTCCATTAGTTCGGTCTCAAGTAGTTTTCCACATTAACTAGGTGTCTCCAACTAATAAATGAACGTCAATACCTACAATATGATATGACCTACTTCTATTGCATTTACGTATACCTAATAAAATGTCATTGTAATTGATAGGCTTATAAACGATTCAGATATTATGAATATTTGTATCCTCGCGATATAGAAAGTATGATACGATACAATTTATTCCTTTTGCAGGGCATTTACGTGACAGAGAGCCCTACACATCGTCCTCCCTGAATTTTGTCCACACTGCGTTTAATTCGGAAGCAAACAGTGATCTACGCTATCAAAATCTCTGCCGACAGCCGACTCACAACCTAGTGGGGAAATAAAAATGCAGTGTCAAATTAATTGGGTCAATAATTGCGCCTACAGTCCAGTAAAGGAGATGTAGAACTCCTTCAGTGCTCATATTGAACTTGACAACTGTTTTTTAAAGAATTATAAAAAATAATATGCGTGCTTGATAGATCCCTTGGATCTATGCTGGTGGTTACTTACACTCAGAAGTAATAAGATGAGTACCTTAATTTTCAAATAAACAACATATTTACAAAAACATAGTCAGATGTACTGATAGTTGTTATCTTTAAATATGTATGTAACTGCACTAGTTTTGTGTGCCCCATTACCATTAAGAAGTTGAAAGAATTAAGATATTTAAAAAAAGAAAGTTATGAACTTTCCCTTTTTCGAGGAAGTTGCAAGGAAGAAGACCATTTAGGTATTTTAAAAATAAATAGACGTACCTCTTCCGATGAAGTTGCAAGGAAGCTTCATGAAAATGAGATAATGAAAGCGTTATATTCATAAGTGTCAGTGTCACACTGTTCACAAGCTGTATTTCCTAAACACTGCAAGCACTATGAGCTTTATTCATTATTTTACCGGTAAGCATTACGAGCATTGTTCATATGGCCACCGCAAAGTAAAATCTAATTGGCCAATACATCTTAGTACATATATTTAAAATAGGTTCGGCATAAGTTGGCATTGACAAGGGGGTATTCGTTTTATTTTGACATCAAAATGGTAAAATTATTTTAATGTGAAATTTTATTATAAATTTTGAATTTATTAAAAAATTAAATTGTTATTTTAACATTTAAATACAAATAATAAAAAAACTTAATTGATTTTTTTTTAAATAATATATAATTGAATAAATACTATATTATAAACATTCCAATTCTATGTGGAGGTTGTGGTTTATTGGCCGCTAGCTTATTATAAAGTCACATATTGTAAAACGAGATAAACTACTCCTATATATAATATAGTAAAATGCATTGATGTAAACATAATAATTTATCTTCTATCTTTTTTTTTTATATTAAAAAGACAGATTATTTTATATTATATTTTTTTTAATAATATAAACATTTACATTATATTATGGTTTGTAACTTTAGTGCTAATAAGATTTGGAACTCCTCATTTAAATTAACCATATATATATAACAAATTAAGTGTTTTTTTTTCGATTCAATAGTTTACAATTTCTTATTTAATAATTATTAATATTTTATTTTATTTTATTTATTTTTAAATTGTGATATTTTTGTAAATATATTTTTTATATATTTAAAAATTTTAAAAATATTTATATACTTTTTTCTTTAAGAGATTATATATTCACTATTGCAGAGTTGATTGAATATGAATCCATGTTTTTAACATTATTTGTTTATTTCATTTAAATAAAAAAATAAAATATTAAAAAATTATTAAATATATTTTAATTTTTTTAGTGAGATTTCTTTATAAAAAATAAATAATGATGTATTGTTTTATTGTATTAAAAAGATCCCTAGAAAATCTAAGTAGCAAAAATATATTGAAAGTTTTAAATTTAGACAAAATTGTTTTAATGAGTCAAGCTCTCATATATTGAGCTTAAAGAGGGCTTATAGTATATGCTAAGGTTAGTTGGCAATATATGCTAGATATGATGATAGCTTTTGGGTTTAGTAAAGAGGTGGTCAGTTGGATCTATAATTTGGTTTCTTCGGTCTTCTTCTCCATCTTTGTAAATGGTATCCCTTCAGACCCATTCAAGCCTTCAACGGGGGATTCATCATGGGGACCCACTATCACCCTTCCTCTTCATTTTTCTCGTGGAGGTTCTTGGGAGATACATCAAATCCATGATACATGATCATACTCTTAAGGAATTGGTGCTCCATCCAAATGCTCCTCTGCAGTCACACCAGCAATTAGTGGATGCTACCATGTTAATGGAGCATGCTTCGATGCAAGAAGCTAAAGGACTGAAACAAACTCTTAAGAGATTTTACGATGCCTCGGAGTTGGTGGTTAACGAAGACAAGTCTTAGATATTCTTATTCAATACCCCAAGAATCATGCAGCAAAACATTTTGCACATTCTCAAATTCCAAGGGAGATCCTTTCTGTCCAAATACCTCAAGGCGCCCTTGTTAGATTTGGTTATACATCAAGCCTCTTTGAGGGATCTTCTGGACTAAATGAAACAACGATTAGTGAGTTGAGTTCTTCGCCCTTTGAATTTTCCCAACCGAATCATCCCTGTTAAATTGGTGCTCCACTCCATGCCCGCATATCTGTTCTCAGTCATGGAGGTTCCCAAATCCATTCTCAGGTAAATCTGAGAGCTTCAGAGGAACTTTCTATGGGGAGGAACAAGATATAAACAAAAATGGGCCCTTGTTGATTAGAATACTATTTTTCTTCCTAAATCCCATGGGGGCCTGGGGCTCAGAGACCCTAATATCAGTAGCAGGTTTATGGGGGCAAAGATTTGGTGGCGGTGGGTGGCTCATGAAAAAGAAACCTAGGCTTGGTTGTGGAACAACAAGTATGGGAGGGGGTGGGAGAGAAAATACCTCATTAGATATATAATGGTTCATGGATTGGATCCCACGTCTAGAACTCTTCCAATCAGGGCAGGGACCTTATACAAGATCACAACTTTTGGGAGATTAGGAATGGAGAATCTGCTTACTTTTGGAACGATTCATGGTAGCAACTCCCGCTAATGTCAAGATTGGTGGGGGTGGAAGACACGTGGAGGATGAATACCAGTGTGTGTGGAACCAAAGTGAAAGACTATTGGGATGGGATTCTCATAAGGGACGAGTTTCGAAGCTCGAGGCGGATGGAGGAATGGTAGCAGATCATTGGGGGGGAGAACTGCAATGAGATATGGGAGGAGTTTCAAGAGCGTAGCATAAGAGTGAATGAGGGTGTGGATAAACTTAGATGGGGATATAAGGCAAAGGGATTTTTTTCGGTGAAGGAGGTTTACTTCATAGCTTTCGGTTGTAAGGATTGGGGGGAGACCCTAGAGTGGAAAAATATATGGAAAGCGAACCTATGGACAAAAGTGGCCACATTCTTATGGATGGTGGTGAAGAAACGAATCTTAACATGGGAAAACCTCATAAAAAAGAGGATGTTTGGGTCCCACTCGATGTTGTCTTTGTCAAGCAGAGGAGGAAATGATGAACCACATGTTGGATGGGTGTCCTTATGTGTCATCTCTTTGGGATAAAGGGGCTAAAATATTTCATCAATCGATAAGAGTCAGAGGTAGCCTGGATTAATCCATCATAGAATGGACTATCAACCCCTTCTTGAATCTAATGGTTAATAGATTATGGCAAATGTTCCTTGGATTTGTGATGTGGGAAGTATGGAAAGAAAGAAATTCGAGATTTTTCAAGGACGCAAGATACACAATTAAGGAAGTTTGGCACCTAATTGAAACCCACACTCAGGAAACTCCATCTTTCGGCATGGCCAAGCAACGTTATCCAAGATGAGGACTGTGAGGTAGGTATCCTTCGGTCTTGGGGTAGCAGAGCCATCTTGGCTCACATTGGCAGGCCGTCGGTTGGAAACAATAGACTAGAACGCCTTGATCAGTGGTCCAAACAATCGGTCGGGCAGTTCAAACTCAATTTTGATAGTTCCTCGAATGGAAACCTTAGGCCGACAAGCTTTGGGGGTTCCATTCGTGACCACCCAGGGGATATTGTGTGGTTATTTGGGGGATACATTAGCAGAGAATCTAACAATGTATCAGAACTAGAGGGGCTTCTCCATGGCTTGCAAAGCGTCATCACATTCAAACTCCTTCCCATTACCCTAGAGGGTGACTCTGAAGTAATCATCAGAATGGATATAAATTTGCATGATGTTAGAGTTGTGGAAAAGGTCTCATATCACTCGAGGCTCGACTTTCATCTTGAAAAGCTATCCAATAGACTCATGTTGGGTTATGGCTTGACGTTCAACCATGTAAATTGCGCAGGCAATAAACTTGCAGATCTCTTGGCCAATGTAGTTGTCAGAAGAAGATGTAGGCTCTCTGTAACATCCCTCCAATTTGACCCTAATTATTATTATTATTTTTGTAAAATAATTATAATTATGTAAATAGGCCATGGTGAAGAGCTCAAGGCCAACGCCCCAACAGTGGACCTCGAGTTAGTATCATGATTATAAGTCTTAGTTAAGACTACAAAATTAAGAAAAGTAAACGCGACTAAATGATAAACGACCGAACCCATCCAAAAGAAAAGATGAGATAGAAGACAAGCCATGAGAATCTCAGGGCGCCATATGAATAGAGTTTAGCCCTAAGTAGAAGACCTAAACTACTATAGTTAAATAGTAAACTTATGCGGCTTCGACCTAATTCCACGCATTAACATACCATCCTAAAGGGAAAATCTAACGGTTGTTATAACAATTGGGTGACTTGCGACAAAGATCTAAGTAACAAGTCTTCTGATAAATGATGAAGCCATATGACATTAAGATACTTTGACCTAATTATCCTAATCCTATTATGAGTAAGCCATGAAAATGGACCTTATATATATGTGTGTGTAGCGGGAGATATCATATATATATTTACAATTATATAAGATTATAGTTGAGGTCAATATTAAATTATTATGATTAAAATGAGTGTGTTTTATAGCCTTAAGAAAGGCAAATAATAGTTATAATAACTATTAAATACATAATAGATATATGTGTGTCTTGAACAAATACAGAGGATGAAAGATGGTACAAGATGTTAATATATATCTGGAAATAGATAATTTATCCATGAAAAAATTGTTGACTAGAATCATTAAATTATAAAATCCTATCTATGTCGTAGGTGCTATTAAACGCATAAAAGAAATGGAGTTTTATATACTTAATAAAATAATATGTGTATACCTATTTTGACTAGGGTTATGTTTTAATTCAATCACATGTATCTGAATATATAAAATAGAGTAACGGCCACTCCGCCATTGCTATGATGGTGGAGAACGTGTGCTCCTTGATGGGGAGAGAGTGGATATTTTAGTGGGAGCCGGTTTTTGGAGTGAGGTATCAAAAATCTCTTTTAACCGCCACTTGTTCATCGGCTGCCACCACTTGTCGACCAAATGTGTGGGCAATTTTTCTTTCTTAATGTTTAACCGAGCTATGATGGAGGGGACGAGGGGATATCATGAGTATCTTTGCTTATTGGTAAGAGTATATCTTTGCTTATGGGCAAGAACAGATCCATGGTGTCTTGAAAAAGAAATATCTTTGTGTTTTGGGAAGCTTCATCGTGGTCATGCCTCTACGAATTTTGAGAGAGAGAGCTCGGTAAATGACTTGGGATTGGACCTCTGCAAGGACTGTTGAATAGGATCTTTGTGCAATCATACTAACTACTAGGTATGATTCCAAGTATATATTTTCATATTGGTGTTTATTTATGAGTGAAACTTCTAACCGAAAATCCTGTTTAATATTGATTGTTGGATAAATTGAATACGGCCGACGCTGTGAGGATGGATCTCCCCAGATCCATAGTTGTTTCAAGATGATTATTACTAGATCATTATCTTGCATCCGCATTTGTAAAAAGGAATACCCTGTTCATCATGGTTATCAATTACTTTAAAATGAGGGCGTTTAGAGAAGAGAGGGCGAGATAGTCGAAAGGTTTGAGAGAGATGAATAGAGATCTTCATCTACGAGTCTGGATCGAGCCATGTGATAGCTGCTCAGTTGTTGTTGATTTATAGATGATGGTAGTTAGGTGACCATGGTCCGACTCGTTCTATTCCCTTTTATCTGTAATTTGGGAATTGTATGATAACGGATGTATTCTTTCCTTAAGTGAAATTGTATTTCAAACCCGATCTAATGAAGATCAAGAGACTGGACGTGGGGAAGTGAGAACCATTGCCTTGGCAAGCAATTACACTATCTCTGAGATAAGGAATGTAGGGTGTTCTACGTTGATTTCAAAACCCTAATAGACCCTTGCTACCGGATTCAATAACAGTTGTTTGTACATAGTACCTGTGGGGGGGGGATGTGGGTTTTCGATATAATCGATGCTTCTGCATGAAGGTCAAGGACACTGTTGATGTATATGTAACTTCGGAATGTATTTCACATATATGTATATTGTATTCCTATAGAGATGGTATTATTCCTCTATAAGGAAGTGTCATCATTTATATTGTAAGTGTCGTAACTTATACTTGATGGGTTATTAGACCACCTTATTTGGGGTCGGCCCTGTATAAGTCATGTGGGTCAAAGGGTTATTAGACCACCCTATTGGGGGTCGACCATGTGGGTCGAAGGGTTATTAGACCAACCTATTAGGGGTCGGCCCAGTCAGCATTGTGTTATGTGGTTAAGTTCGAGCCTACATGAGTTAGGTAAAAAGGCAAGTCAAGTCAAGTATAAATAGAGTGCGGGAGGCACTCTATTTGCTCACTCACTTCTCACACATGCACTCAAGGAGGAGTGGCGCACTTATGGAGGAGGAGGATCTGCTGCTAGGTTATGTCTATCTCTCATGGTTGGTTGTATCATTGCTCTATCTATCTCTGAGGAAGTTATTGGGGTTTTCCACCTTTATGGTTTTCCCCAAGTAAATCTTTGTGTCTCTTGTGTGCTTGCATTATTGTCTCCATGATTGATATGCTGTAGATATGCTGTACATGTTGTTCTCTCAGTTAAGATCCTAGATCAGATTGAAGTAAATTGTGAAAATTTAACATGGTATCAGAGCTAGCCTGAAAGAAGGCATGATATGGCATGTATGACACTTGTTGCACTTACGATGCTAGGGCTTGATATAGCAAAAACTAGTCATCGTAGCACTTTCGCTATAAATACGTTTTGGTGAATTTTTCCGATCTGAAATTGTTACAGAACGAAGACTAAATCTCCAGGTACCTTGTGTCCAAAGGAAAACCTCTAATTCGTTGTACTTTGTGATTTATGATCTGTACAATATAGGGTTTCTGCCTCTTCCAGATCTGAGTCAAAATCAGGTGACCTTGGGAAAAAGGTCATAACTTGGGCTAGGAAGCTCGAAATGAAATTTCGTGAAAAGTGACAGGTAGTACATAGACTGTACTATCTCAGAAAACGTTTTCAGAGGCCGAAGTTGAACCAGTGACACGTGGCACTCCGTACAAGTTCGCTCTCCTGTATTATCCCATAAACAGGTCATGTTGCGACACTTGGCATAACTCTCTCTCAGAGAGTCCAATTGAGGTCAGACCTATCAGGATGGAAAGCTGACAGGCCGAGCTATCTCAGGAAATGTTTTCAGAGGCCGAAGTTCAAACAGTGACACGTGGCACGCCGTACAAGTTAGCTCTTCTGTTTTATCCCAAAACAGGTCACGTTGCGACATTTGGCATAATTCTCTCTCAGAGAATCCAATTGAGGTCAGACCTGTCAGGATGGAAAGATAACAGGTCAGGCTATCTCAGAAAACCTTTTCAGACCCTGTGGATCAAAAAGTTTGGAGTTACACCAGAAACAATCAGGTACATATTTCTGTCCAAACATAATTATTTTTGAGTACCTTCATTCATGGCTTCCGAAATTTAGGGCTTTGGAGAAAGTTGGAATTTTTGTAATCGGAGACCACGGCTGGATGCTACTCACCAAAATAGAAATTTAGAGACCAAGATCAGAATTTTTGGTTGGGAAGAAGGTCGGGCTTGATCAAACCCTAGTTCGGGACTTTGATCAGAAAAGTGGAAAATTAGGGCTTCTGTAAAAATGGGAATTTTTGAAATCTGTGACCACGGCTGGAAGCCCCTCAGAAAGATAGAAGCTTAGAGATTTGGATCAAACCTTTTGATTGGGCAGAAGAGTGGGATTCATCAAACCCCAGTTCAGGGTCATGTCCAGTGAATCCAGAAGTTTCAAAGGAAAAATTGAGGAGTGAAACTTTGCAGTTTTCAAATTCTAAATATACCAGTTTGATCAGCTCATCAAGGCGCATATTTCTATCCTTTCGGAAGTTTGAAATTCAAAGTTTGAATTTTTGGGGTTTCTCTGACAAACCCATATCTAGCTCCAGGTCCAGTTCTTGCAAATCAAGTGGATAGGGTTAATCCTAGAAGAAGATGGATTGGTCGCCTGCATAAGTGAAGGAGTTCTTGTTTTAGAGGGAGATAAGGCTAAGGCTTTACATAAGAAGATTACAAGCGATCTCGACAGGTATGACTCATCGAGGTATGTTTTGAGATTTGTTCTTGATTAAGTTTATGGTATGTTTGTCTTCATGTTATTACGGTTAGTATAATCTTGATTTTAGATTTGTCGTATCACCTTAACAAAATTATGAATGCATGATAGAAGATATTCATTGGTTAGGGTGTTGACACTTATGATTATACTAATGCATTATGGTGTTGTATGAGGTTTATGTTGTCTACTAACATGAAAGGTACACCAAGAAAGACAAATCATGTTCTGGTCCAAGAACATATGATCATGATAACATGAGGACAAAGATTCATCCATTGTCATGGATCTCATAGAAGATCCATTTACGAGGTATGTATAACTTGATTTTGTAATAGTTAACCTATGAGATATACAGGTTACTAGCACAAGTCATCGAAGAAGAAAAAGAAGACATCATGTGAGTATGTTAGACATAAATAGCTAGCATGCTAATCCAGGTATGTTTTTCCTACCTTGTGTTAGGATCTTATACTGTTGTTGATAATGATTATTCATGAAGTCATAGGTTTGAATAGTCATGGTTGTATGCATATTGTGTTTCTTACCATAATTGATGATATGACTAACCAGAAGATTCATGAAGGTATAGGTTTGAATAATCACAGGTTTTATGCATATTATATCTCTTATCTTGTTTGATGATTCAACTAACCCGAAGAGTCATAGGTTTGAGTAATTATAGGTTTAGACATGTTATGCTTCTTATGATTTGACTAACCATAAGAATACTACATAAACCTTGAATGATAATGCTTATTATTTCTGTTTGAAATGATCATAACTATACATGCTTGATATTATTGTGTTTTAATAGTATACTAATGAATGTATGATTTTATATGAGATCACAAGGATAACTCAATCATGATACTAATAAGCATGCATAGGGACCAAGGATGAATATGAGTTGAAGAATAGGTAATCCAGGAAGCAAAGATCAAGAGGGAGTACACTCCAGTGGTTTATGAAAGGATGCAGATATTCAGAGGGAGTTGACCATCTCTCTACATTCCACAACAGAAAGTTGTAGAAGAAGCTACTGCAGATTAGGACTCCAGCAACTCCTACAAGAAAGCGAAGACTCAGAGGGAGTCCACTCAACGAACAAACAAAGATAAGTATTTTAATTATCATTTCTTGCATATATGTTTGTTTAAATAAAATTGTTCAATGATGTATATGCTCATGTTCCTAGACTTAGGATATGTATTGTGCATATTAGAATAGTTGCATTGATGAACAGTATACTACTAATATACATGGGTAAGTGGCTTATGGCACTGTACAACATTCCATTGCTACTTATCTAGAATGAAACCTCTTTGCTGACATGTTGGGAGTTGTGCACACTCTTAACAATGTTCTGGTAGAGATTAGAAGGCATCTAGAAAGTTACATGATATGGATAAATGTTGTATTAAAGCATTGGCTAAGATAATTGCATGACTGTATGACATATTTCTTTATGCGTAAGATTTTTTTCTGAAAATTATGAGATGTTTCTAATCATGCAATTTAACCTGTTTTGTAGGAAAGACCATATATCTTCACCTACAAAAGGACTACAACATTTGTTCTAGCAACAAAGATATCTATTGAAGATATTGAAGTTCCTAGGATCTGGGATGAAGAAATGGAATGCCATGATCCGTCGATCATGAAGAATGATGTTTGGGATGCGATCCCAAGAGCTAAAGGGAAGTCTGTTGTGACTTCCAAATAGAACTATCAGATCAAGCATGTTACAGATGGCAGCATTGAGAAATACAAAAGTGATGAAATAGAAGATGCACCAGATGGATTTCAAGATAGCATGGTGTAGTCATATATGTGTGCAGAACTTGATATGGTAGGATAGACAGCTTTCTATCCTGCTTGGGCTTTACCAAGAATAAAGCGGATTCCAACCTTTTCTACAAGGTTGAAGAAGGCAATCCAGCGATACTACTATTTGGATGACCTATTTGTATCAGGTGAGGATAGATTGATTGCCGACACGCAGCGGAAGCTTGCTGCCGAGTTCGAGCTAAGAACTTGGGGATGATGCACTATTTGTTTTTGGCATGGAGGTGTGGCAGAGTGCAGATGGAATCTTCCTTGGACAAGGGAAGTATGTAGTAGAGATCCTGAAGATGTTCGGGATGATGGACTGCAAGGATATGGCCACACCTATGGCATTGAATCTGAAGCTTCTATGTGATGCTTCATCTGAGTCGATTGATGTCTCTTTGTATTGTCAAATGATTGGGTCCTTGATGTACCTAACGAACACAAGACCAGACATTTGCTTTGCTGTGAACACATTGAGCCAGTTCCTGACGGATCCGAGGAGTGTTCACTTGGTTGCTGTAAAGCATGTTCTGAGATACCTGAAGGGTACAGTGGATTATGGACTCAGGTATGAGGCGGATCAAAAGTTTAACCTACAGGGTTATGTTGATTCAGATTGGGCTAGCAGTGCTGCAGATAGAAAGAGCACATCTGGGTGCTGTGCTGAGGCAGAGTATGTTGCAGCCTGTTCGGCTAGTTGTGAGGCAGTATGGCTACGGAAGCTACTGTCTGAGTTATTTGATCTCCCGTTGGAGGCTACTGGTATCTTCTGTGATAACCAGAGTTGTGTGAAGCTGTCCGAGAACCCAGTGTTTCATGACAGGTCAAAACACATAGAGATCAAATATCACTATATCAGGGATATGGTGTAGAGAGGAGCTGTGAAGCTTCTGTATGTTGCGACAGATGAGCAGATTGCAGATGTGCTGACGAAGCCACTAGCCAGAGTGAAGTTTGAGTACTTTAGAGAGAGGCTTGGCGTTCTTCAGATCGAGGACACTTCAAGGAAGAAGTGATGGACACATTTGCTGAAGACATTCCAAGCATGTTGGAAGGAGGATCCTTCACATGGATGTGGAGGTAAGCGCTGGATAATGGGCATCAGGATGATGTTCTGGTTTCTGCTTGGATATGATCAGTTGGATCATTTATGTATGTACGCATCATGTTGGATGCTGGATATGATCAGTTGGATCATTTATGTATGTATGCATCATGTTGGATGCTGGATATGATCAGTTGGATCATTTATGTATGTATGCATCATGTTGGATGCTGGATATGATCAGTTGGATCATTTATGTATGTATGCATCATGTTGGATGCTGGATATGATCAGTTGGATCATGTGTATGTATTTTGTATATGCATCATGTTGGATGTTTGGACCATGTATCTGTATATGTATCAGGTGGATACATTGTATGATCAAGTGGATCATGTATGGTGATATGTATCATGTATCAGGTGGATACATTGTATGATCAGGAGGATTATGTATGATGATATGTATCAGGTAGATACTTGGTATGCATCAGGTGGATGCATTGATGATCAGGTGGATCATGCAGCAGGATGTTGCAGTGATGATCAGGATGATCATGGATGATGAGCTTCAGGATGTTGCTCCAGATGACATGCAGCAGGACGTTGCAGTGATGATGATCAAGATGATCATGGATGATGAGCTTCAGGATGTTGCTCCAGATGACATGTAGCAGGATGTTGTAGTGATGATGATCAGGACGATCATGAGTACATCAGGATGATGTATGGTGAGTATCAGGTTGATACTCTATGGCTGTGGATCAGGTTGTGCAGATGAGCATGTCTGGGAGATCCTATAGGTCGGAGTTGTGTACCCGTAACAACCTGGGATGCTCTTTCGAGACATTTCTCTGGGAGGACATGTAATTTGTGCCCTGGGAGATTTCAGGTCGGAGTTGTGTACCCGTAACATCCTGAGATGCTCTTGCGAGGTTTTGTCCTATGGCATGTAATTTGGGCCCTAGGAGATTTCAGGTAGGAGTTGTGTACCCGTAACATCCTGAGATGCTCTTTCGAGGTTTTGCCATGACCACATGTAATTTGTGCCCTGGGAGATTTCAGGTCGGAGTTGTGTACCCGTAACATCCTGAGATGCTCTTGCTAGGTTTTGTGGTGGACCACATGTAATTTGTGCCCTGGGAGATCCTACAGGTTGGAGTTGTGTACCCGTAACATCCTGGGATGCTCTTTCGAGGTTTTGTGGTGGGGTCACATGTAATAGCGCCCTGGGAGATCCTACAGGTCGGAGTTGTGTACCTTTAACATCCTGGGATGCTCTTTCGAGGTTTTGTGACGCACGTAATAAGTCCTAAGGATTCCACAGTATGGTCAGTGATGATGAAGAACTGCAGGTGGTGGGCCTACATCCAGTATGAAAAAGGACTGGCTCTGCAGAACTTCCTATGACGAGTAGATTCAGAGATTGATTGAGATAGCAGCAGCAGTGACGATGATGATGACTCGATGACGATTATCTAGTGACGATGATCCAGAGAAGATGACTTGTGCTAGAAGAACTGTGCTGAGAAATACCTTCCTAGTTAAGAGGGAGTGTTGATGTATATGTAACTTCGGAATGTATTTCACATATATGTATATTGTATTCCTATAGAGATGGTATTATTCCTCTATAAGGAAGTGTCGTCATTTATATTGTAAGTGTCGTAACTTATACTTGATGGGTTATTAGACCACCTTATTTGGGGTCGGCCATGTATAAGTCATGTGGGTCAAAGGGTTATTAGACCACCCTATTGGGGGTCGGCCCTGTATAAGTCATGTGGGTCAAAGGGTTATTAGACCACCCTATTGGGGGTCGGCCATGTGGGTCGAAGGGTTATTAGACCACCCTATTGGGGGTCGGCCCAGTCAGCATTATGTTATGTGGTTAAGTTCGAGCCTACATGAGTTAGGTAAAAAGGCAAGTCAAGTCAAGTATAAATAGAGTGCGGGAGGCACTCTATTTGCTCACTCACTTCTCACACATGCACTCAAGGAGGAGTGGCGCACTTATGGAGGAGGAGGATCTGCTGCTAGGTTATGTCTATCTCTCATGGTTGGTTGTATCATTGCTCTATCTATCTCTGATGAAGTTATTGGGGTTTTTCACCTTTATGGTTTTCCCCAAGTAATTCTTTGTGTCTCTTGTGTGCTTGCATTATTGTCTCCATGATTGATATGCTGTAGATATGCTGTACATGTTGTTCTCTCAGTTAAGATCCTAGATCAGATTGAAGTAAATTCTGAAAATTTAATAGACACAAGACCTAATGTGTGTCGACTTGATGGTTGTATAGGTATTGCACCAACAATGAATTTGGTATTGATTTGGTACTATATAACATGCTTGCATTTGTTATTATTAAACCTGATCGTTGTACATACTGTATGTCTTAAAAATTTTGGTATCTCGATCTCGACAATTCAGGTTGTAAGTTCTCAGCTAGTGCTGTAATCATTTCATACTTTGTTTGGGTATCTTGATCTCAGCATTTTCGCTGTAGATATCAGCATAAGAGGTGTATCAATATTACGCTTTAAGCTTTGTATTTAATCTCATTTTTGAGCACTAAATATACACCACACTATGCACACGTGTCACCCAATTTGATACTTGACCGTGGCTTGATCGATGTACAGACATCCAGTATTTAGCTTGATCGTTGAATTTGCACTATACTTTGCATTTTGCATCCTAATGGATACTCTATCCTAGTTTGAACAAGGTATACATTTTACACTCTACTTTTGTCATTCACATTGATTTTTGTTTATATTCTGTATTGGGTAATCAATTTTGGTATACGATCTCAGCCTGTCGTATCTATATATATAGTTAGCTTTATTGTGGAGTTTTTAGTATTTATGCTATGTGCACTTAATCTCCCCTGAGGCATGAGCCTCTCCTTATTTGGCTGCTAGGTTGTCTCACCTTTATATTTTGACCTCTTGGTAAGATTGCATTAAAATTTTGAAGTTATTAAGGAGAACATGACAAAATGCTATAGATGAAAATAGAATAATAGAATTATATAGAAATATAATAACCTATATTTTGTGAATGGGTTGTAAGTTAAGGAATGAGTATGTTTATTTACTTGGATACTCTACGTACATATTTCATTAATAGATGTATAAAGGAGAAGTTACTTTTCAATTTAATTGTGAAAGTATTATTGAAATAACAAAAGGATGTATAGAGTCAGTAACTCCTCTCTAGAGAGAGTATTGAATCATCATTAACACTTTACATATGAAACAGTTAATAATGTGTTTCGAAAGCTAGTTAATTATCGTCTAGTGGTATGGGAAATCTTTAAATCATTATAGGAGTTGCACGACATAAAAGTCTCTATAGAAGTAAAGAATGCATAAAGATGTTTCCCTAGTTGTTACACTACCCTTGTGTACACATTGAAGAGGAAGGGTATAACCCTTAAACTATGAGAATGAAGAAACCAATACTTGTACTAAGATTTTTTAGAAGTTGACTTGTTATATGTACGTTATATTCTAAGATAGAACTCTAAGATGTCTTGAAGATACTCTCGGTGAGAGAGGTTAATGCAACTTCTTGGTTTCTATTTGTAAACCTTGAGTCTTGTTGTAGCAATTAAGTTTCTCTTGTAATCCTACCACTTCTTCTCTAATAATAAAAGATGCACACACTTTTGTGGACTAGCCCGTGTACGGGTGAACCACGTTACTCTTGTTCTCCTTATGTTTCTTATGGTGTTCCTCATTGTGTCTATGCGTATGAGTACTAAAATTCTTTCTTAAATATTTATGATAATGCCAATATGTTCACTTTATGATTATGTTAATGTTGTTATCACTTATGATGTTCTCCTGGTTTGATTAACTGATAAAATATGTACATGTGCATTTCATGTATTCTGTCTATATTGACTTTCCTTATGCAAGCGAATGTTTCAGCAATTGATAACTCCTAATGTACCTTTATTTTGCGTCATTATTTGCTTTATGAGATTGATAATGACAGCTAAATATGGAAGACGTTTCAGTGAAAGTATAATCGTAGTCATGCTACCCAGCTAAAATATCACATGATGTCAAGGAAATGTTTGGTTATATGTTGTCAAGGAAATAATTAAATTCTAAGATGTTGCTTTGTTATTTTATAATGTTTAAAAGGGGAAAAAGGGGTTGCACAAATAGGTAAAGATACTATTAGGAACCTATGCCAACCCTTCCCTTCACTATGTTAGTATATTGTGTTGGACGCATATGCTTTGTAAGTCGTCCCGTAGTATTTGTTGAGCCGTAGTTTATATTAGCCCATAGTATTGGACGCATATGATTTGTAAGTCGTCCCGTAGTATTATATGTCCCATGGTTTTGACTCATAGTATTGGGCATAGACTTAGTATATAAGTGTGTGTTGAGGTCATTGAAGGCACCGTGAAGTTAATTGTATTGAGCTTGCTCAAAGGAGGTTTCCCCCTTGAAGTGGCCCGTGATCAATATAAAAGTGATTATGAGTTCTGTTATTTATGATATCTTGTGTATTTGCATTAATTAATTATTGCAGGTTCTTCACATCTGGTATCAGAGCACTTTCTTGGGCTTGTTGGGTGGAATCTTTGCCAAAAAAATATTTCGCATCTGTTGCAGCTTCGGATTTGGGAATAATCCCTATCCACTTAACTGTGGGAAGTACTTGGGCATAAGCCCTAAAACTCATTGTGAGGAGTACCACAGGAACCCCAAAGTAGTTGGCCCACTGAGAGGACCTACTAGCGAAAAGGGCAATGACCCCTACCTGATTGACTAGTTCCCACTCGTGAGGTAAACCAAGAGCTGTCGTTTGTGGCAAAGCGGTTATCAGTTTTACCTGAGCCATGGAGTGAGGGGTACTACCCCAATACGCAAGCCGTCAGACAGCATTGGTGGCCAAGTGAAACACCTAAACTGTTAGGAAGTCGTACATACCTGGGGTCCATATCTATTTTCAGTTGAACTGTTGACGATCACTTCCGCTCTAGATCCAGCCGTTTCAGATCTATTATGAAAGTTGTTCCAGATCCAGTCGTCGTTTCAGATCCAGCTGTTTTCGATCCCTTCCGCGCCGTTGCGCCGCTATTGCCGATCCATTGCTGAAGAAAAAAAAAGGGTATAAAATTCAGTTTTTTCTCCATATCTCCCTTGTTTTCACTCTGTTTCCCTTGACATTTTCGGGGAACCCCTGTCATCCCATTCTGCATATTTCATTCCTGAGGACCCTATCCCCAATTCCCCTTCCCAAAGCCCGAAATCCCATATTTGTCTATTTTTAGGGTTTGCGATAACTTCCTCAGATTTCACCCAATCACCTTCAAATTTTACCACAGAGTTCCTTTCTAAATTCTGCTTCTTTGTCCCTCTATGCCAAATTTTCTCATTCTATCACCCCGCTTCTGAAATCCACCTTTTTGATTTCTTGTCCTTTCGACAGTGTCCAAAATCTAGTCAAACCCCAATTACCCATCAGATTGTTACCCCAATCCAAATTTCCCTTTACTAAATCAGCTTTTGTTTGTGTTTTTCTACCCATTCCACCAAAAAAAAAAAAAAAAAACCTGGTTATGGTTGTCACCTGTGCAAGAGCACACACCATGGAGGAAGCACTTGCAACCATCCAAACCAAACTCCAAGATATGGATGAAAAATTTCTTAGCCTCCATCTTCAGCATTAAGCCATGAACCATACCAGACAGCCAGAATCTTTTGCAGCCACCGGGTTCTCTTCTTCCAACAATTTTCATGGGCCGAAGCTTGATTTTCCTCGTTTCAATGGTACTGATTCGACTAGATGGATATATCGAGCAGAACAATATTTCAGTCTACATAATACTTCTGATGCCTAGAAAGTTGCACTTGCCTCCTTTCATTTGGAAGAGGAAGCCCTTCAATGGTACCGTTGGTACATCAAAGCTCATCCCGAGCCAAATTGGACAGATTTTTGCTAACTCATTTTGCAACGATTTGGTCCTAGTGCTTTTTATGATTTCACAGGAGCACTCACTAAACTTCACCAAATTGGCATAGTGAGAGAGTATCAAACAGAATTTGAGAAATTGCCTAATCACACAGAAGGATTGTCTGATGAATTCTACAGGAGTTGTTTTATCAGTGGTCTCAGGGATGAAATCTGCTCTGAGGTCAAAATGTTTTGTCCCAACACAATGATGGAAGTCCTAGGGTTGGCTAAGCTGGTCGAGGACAAGATCGTAGCTCAACAACGCTCCAAACCCACCTTTGTTCCCTTTAGAAATATGGGTTCCCAATGACCTCCCATCATGCCTGCTCCTCAACCAACTCCTATCAAACATTTGTCTGAAATAGAAATGCAGGCACGCCGAGAAAAAAGACTTTGCTATAATTGTGATGAGAAATTCACTTGGGGACATAGATGTGTTCAACAAAAGCTCTATCTCTTGGATGTGGATTCTCCGCCTGCCTTAGAACTTGGTGAAGAAGCTACAGGTACAGTAGATGATTAGGTCGACATTCAACACCCGCCTATTGACACCCCATCTTAGGATGACCCACCCAAGGTCTCTCTCTATGATGTAACCGGTGTCACCACCCCACAAACAATGTGGGTCAGGGGATACTTCAAGAAGCTCCCTCTTACCATACTCATTGATTCTGGTAGCACTCATAACTTCATTAACCCTCGGATTGCCAAACGGGCTGATTGTTTTGTCCATCCTTGCTCCAACTTTGAAGTCATGGTTACCAATGGGAGCACCTTACCTTGCAAGGGGAAGTGTCACAATGTGCGTATCTCTATGGAAGATTATAACCTATGCTCTGACATGTTTGCCTTGTCCTTAGGCGGATGTGATGTGGTTTTGGGCGTTCAATGGTTATGCACACTTGGCCCCATCTTATGGGATTTTGCTGAACTTTGGATGCAGTTTAAAGTCAATGGGGTACAACACAAATTTATGGGCTTACAACTAGGGTCTCTCTGCATCATCATTTCACATCGCCTAGAAAAAATCCTTAAGAAGAATTCACATGGTGTCATCGCTCCGCTCAATTCCATTCAGATGCACCCATCAATAGTCTCCACTACTTCCTTGGATAGATATGAAGGTCTCTTTGCTGAACCAATGCGCTTGCTGCCTTCAAGAGACCTTTCCGATAAGAATTTATCCACATCTACCTCTCAGCAGGAAATGATGGCTATTTTGCATGTAGTACAGAAGTGGCAGCCATACCTATTAGGGAATTATTTCTGCATCAAGACTGCTCTCCAGAGTCTGGAAAATTTTCTGGAACAATGGGTCTCCTCCCCAACAAACCTGAAATGGGTTATCCAACTCATGGGTTATCCCTATGTGATCACTTACAAGAAGGGTAAGGACAATATGGTGGAAGATGCTCCTTCTCGCACAATTGATGACCCAGTTTCTCTTACAGCTCTTTCTCTGCTTGTTCCAAATTGGTTACAATATGTTCAATAGGGCTATCTCTTCTATGAACTCCATGCTTCTTCATCAATAGGGCACTCTGGGTTCTGCAAAACGTATGACCGGGAACAATGTAACTTCTTTTGGTAGGGACTAAAAATGACAATTCAACACATGGTGGCTGACGATGATACTTTCCAAGTCAACAAGGGTGAAACGACACTCCTTTCGGGATTGCTCAAACCCTTGCCCATCCCTACATAGCTTTGGCCAACTATTTCTATGGATTTTCTAGCAGCGCTCTGGTGGTACAATACCACATCTCAAAGGACACCATATGAAGCAGTCTATGGAAAAACATCGCCAGTTCTTCTTCCACACACCCTTAGCAGCTCCCCAGGTCAGGAAATTGACTCGGTTCTTCGAAACCGCGATCAGATTCTTCTCATTCTGCAGGACAATCTTCACATGGCCAGAATTCGCCTAAAACAACAAGCCGATCAACACCGTTCTGAGCACATTTTCCACGCAACTGACAGGGTTCTTCTTCATCTACAGGCTTCCAAGCAATCCTCCTTGACACTCCAAAGGCGTCAATGGCCCGAAATGCAACCCGAGGATGCTACCGGGGAACCACTCCTTAAGAGTCTGCAGCAATTTATCCAACCAAAGCTTTGAGGACAAAGCTTTTTCTAAGGGAGAGGGGATGTTAGGAACCTATGTCAACCCTTCTCTTTACTATGTTAGTATATTGTGTTGGACGCATATGCTTTGTAAGTCATCCTGTAGTATTTGTTGATCCATAGTTTATATTAGCCCATAGTATTGACCCATAGTATTGGACGCATATGCTTTGTAAGTCATCCCGAAGTATTATATGTCCCATGGTTTTGACTCATAGTATTGGGCATAGACTTAGTATATAAGTGTGTGTTGAGGTCATTGAAGGCACCGTGAAGTTAATTGTATTGAGCTTGCTCAAAGGAGGTTGCCCCCTCGAAGTGGCCCGTGATCAATATAAAAGTGATTCTGAGTTCTCTTATTTCTGATATCTTGTGTATCTTGTGTAGCTTGTTGTATGGGACAACTTACACTTATTGTGTTCATGTTCCCCATGGAAGTGGAACATAGCAGGTAGCTCATTGAATATATACTGACCCAAAAGACCTAGGCAATCTTTATATCCATCGAATTTAGTAGGTAGCTCTTCTACAATATTTCCGTAGAAATATTTCCTCATGTGCATCAGGTGATGACTAAGAGATTCAATGAGGGGAAGCTATGTTATGAGTTGCAGAGTAAGACTGTCATATTTCTGTTGTATGCAGATGGTATCCTTGCCAGGTGTTGGCAAAGGACTCATGTTTTTGTATGGAAGTCTCCATGATTGCTGAAATACAAAGAGTGCTATGTACGCAAGTCTACATGATTGCATAAGTACATGAGCAGGATATGTATGGCAAGTCTCCACGATTGCGGAAATACATAAAAGTTTTGTATGCAAGTCTCCACGATTGCTGAAGTACAAAGAAGTTTGATGATCACAAGGTATGAATGGTTTAAACGATGATAATGATTTGTCTTGTAAAATGTATTTATGTGTGAATTTCTATGAAGGATGGAATAAGAAAAATTATTTCCTCAAAAGGTGAGGAAGAATGATGAACAATTACTATTTTGAAATTTTGTATACTCATGTAGTACTAAAGAACGTTGGAAGATCTTGTATGATCTATGTAATGCGCAGGATATAAGTGAAAAGAGGTTACGGGAAAATTGCAAAATGTAAAGATGATCAAGCATGAGAACAAAGAAAAGAGGAGGCAGTGGTTGGATGCAAAGGACAAATCGATGAACACCGAGGACGGTGTTATCTTTAAGGGGTGGAGTGTGTAACATCCCTCCAATTTGAACCTAATTATTATTATTATTTTTATAAAATAATTATAATTATGTAAATAAGCCATGGTGAGGAGTTCAAGGCCAAGGCCCCACCAGTGGACCTCGAGTTAGTGTCATGATTATAAGTCTTAGTTAAGACTACAAAATTAAGAAAACTAAATGCGACTAAATGATAAACGACCAAACCCATCCAAAAGAAAAGATGAGATGGCAGACAAGCCATGAGAATCTTAGGGTGCCATACGAATAGAGTTTAGCCCTAAGTAGAAGACCTAAACTACTATAGTTAAATAGTAAACTTATGCGGCTTCGACCTAATTACACGCATTAACCTACCATCCTAAAGGGAAAATCTAATGGTTGTTATAACAATTGGGTGACTTGCGACAAAGATCTAAGTAACAAGTCTTATGATAAATGATGAAGCCATATGACATTAAGATACTTTGACCTAATTATCCTAATCCCATTATGAGTAAGCCATGAAAATGGACCTTATATATATATGTGTGTGTGTGTGTGTGTGTGTGTGTAGCGGGAGATATCATATATATATTTACAATTATATAAGATTATAGTTCAGGTCATTATTAAATTATTATGATTAAAATGAGTGTGTTTTATAGCCTTAAGAAAGGCAAACAATAGTTATAATAACTATTAAATACATAATAGATATATTTGTGTCTTCAACAAATACAGAGGTTGAAAGATGGTACGAGATCTTAATATATATCTGGAAATAGATAATTTATCCATGAATTTTTTTTTGACTAGAATCATTAAATTATGAAATCCTATCTATGTCATAGGTGCTATTAAACGCATAAAAGAAATGGAATTTTATATACTTAATAAAATAATATGTGTATACCTATTTTCACTAGGGTTATGTTTTAATTACATCCCACGTATTTGAATATATAAAATAGAGTAACGGCCACTCCGCCATTGCTATGATGGTGGAGAACGTGTGCTCCTCGATGGGGAGACAATGGATATTTTAGTGGGAGTCGGTTTCTGGAGTGGGGTATCAAAAATATCTTTTAACCGCCACTTGTTCCTTAGCTGCCACCACCTGTCGACCGGATGTGTGAGCAATTTTTCTTTCTTAATGTTTAACCGAGCTATGATGGAGGGGGCGAGGGGATAGCAAGGGTATCTTTGCTTATTGGTAAGAGTAGATCTTTGCTTATGGGAAAGAGCAGATCCGGGGTGTCTTGACAAAGAAATATCTCTGTTTTTTGTGAAGCTTCACAGTGGTAATGCCTCTGCGACTTTTGAGAGAGAGAGCTCAGTAAATGACTTGGGAGTGGACCTCTGCGAGGACTGTTGAATAGGATCTTTGTGCAATCATACTAACTACTAAGTACAATTTCGAGTATATATTTTCATACTGTTTTTTATTTATGAGTGAAACTTCTAACCGAAAATCCTGTTTAATATTGATTGTTGGATAAATTGAATATGGCCAACGCTATGAGGATGGATCTCCCCAGATCCATAGTTATTTCAAGATGATTATTACTAGATCATTATCTTGCGTCCACGTTTGGAAAAAGGAATACCCTGTTCGTCATGGTTGTCAATTACTTTAAAATGAGGGCATTTAGAGAAGAGAGGGGGAGCTAGTCGAAAGGTTTGAGA
This sequence comes from Larix kaempferi, assembly GCA_027924585.1. Classification (NCBI taxonomy): domain Eukaryota; kingdom Viridiplantae; phylum Streptophyta; class Pinopsida; order Pinales; family Pinaceae; genus Larix; species Larix kaempferi. The sequence continues at coordinate 10,972,795 of BSBM01001409.1, read as the reverse complement.
GAGACGAGTAGAGATCTTCATCTACGAGTCTGGATCGAGCCATGTGATAGCTGCTCAGTTGTTGTTGATTTATAGATGATGGTAGTTAGGCGACCATGGTCCGACTCGTGCTATTTTCTTTTATCTGTAATTTGGGAATTGTATGATAACGGATGTATTCTTGCCTTAAGTGAAATTGTATTTCAAACCCGATCTAATGAAGATCAAGAGACTGGACGTGGGGAAGTGAGAACCATTGCCTTGGCAAGCAATTACACTATCTCTGCAATAAGGAATGTAGGATATGCTACGTTGATTTAAAAACTTTGATAGACCCTTGCGACCGGATTCAATAAGAGTTTTCTGCACATAGTACCTATGGGGGGGGGATGTGGCGTTTCGATATAATCGATGCTTCTACATGAAGGTCAAGGACACAAGATCTGATGTGTGTCGACTTGATGGTTGTACAGGTATTGCACCAACAATGAATTTGGTATTGATTTGGTACTATATAACATGCTTGCATTTGTTATTATTAAACCTGATCGTTGTACATACTGTATGTCTTACAAATTTTGGTATCTCGATCTCGACAATTCAGGTTGTAAGTTCTCAGCTAGTGCTGTAATCATTTCATGCTTTGTTTGGGTATCTCGATCTCAGCATTTTAGCTGTAGATATCAGCATAAGAGGTGTATCAATATTACGCTTTAAGCTTGGTATTCAATCTCAGTTTTGAGCACTGAATATACACCACACTCTGCACACCTGACACCCGATTTGATACTCGACCATGGCTTGATCGATGTACAGACATCCAGTATTTAGCTTGATTGCTGATTTTGCACTATACTTTACATTTTGCATCCTAATGGATACTCTATCCGAGTTTGAATGAGGTATACATTTTACACTCTACTTTTGTCATTCACGTTGATTTTTGTTTATATTCCGTATTGGGTAATCATCTTTGGTATACGATCTCAGCCTGTTGTATGTATATATATATAGTTAGCTTCATTGTGGGGTTTTTAGTATTTCTGCTGTGTGCACTTAATCTCCCCTAAGGCATGAGCCTCTCCTTATTTGGCTGCTAGGCTGTCTCACCTTTATATTATGACCTCTTGTTAAGATTGCATTAAAATTTTGAAGTTATTAAGGAGAACATGACAAAATGTTATAGATGAAAATAGAATAGTAGAATTATATAGAAATATAATAACCTATATTTTGTGAATGGGTTGTAAGTTAAGGAATGAGTATGTTTATTTACTTGGATATTCTACGTACATATTTCATTAATAGATTTAAAAAGGAGAAGTTACTTTTCAATTTAATTGTGAGAGTATTATTGAAATAAAAAAAGGATGTATAGAGTCAGTAATTCCTCTCTAGAGAGAGTATTGAATCATCATTAATACTTTACATATGAAACAGTTAATAATGTGTTTCAAAAGCTAGTTAATTATCGTCTAGTGGTATGGGAAAGCTTTAAATCATTGTAGGAGTTGTACTTCATAAAAGTCTCTATAAAAGTAAAGAATGCATAAAGATGTTTCCTTAGCTGTTACACTACCCTTGTGTACACATTGAAGAGGAAGGGTATAACCCTTAGACTATGAGAATGAAGAAACCAATACTTGTACTAATATTTTTTAGAAGTTGACTTGTTATATGTACGTTATAATCCGAGATAGAACTTTAAGATGTCTTTAAGATACTCTCGGTGAGAGAGGTTAATGCAAATCCTTGGTTGTTGTTTGTAAACCTTGAGTCTTGTTGTAGCAATTAAGTTTCTCTTGTAATCGTACCACTTCTTCTCTATTAATAAAATATGCACACACTTTTGTGGACTAGCCCGTGTACGGGTGAACCATGTTACTCTTGGTCTCCTTATGTTTCTTATGGTGTTCCTCATTGTGTCTATGCGTATGAGTACTAAAATTCTTTCTTAAATATTTATGATAATGCCAATATGTTCACTTTATGATTATGTTAATTTTGTTATCACTTATGATGTCCTCCTGGTTCGATTAACTGATAAAATACGTACATGTGCATTTCATCTATTCTGTCTATATTGACTTTCCTTATGCAAGCGAATGTTTCAGCAATTGATAACTCCTAATGTACCTTTATTTTGCGTCATTAGTTGCTTTATGAGATTGATAACGACGGCTAAATATGGAAGACGTTTCAGTGAAAGTATAATCGTAGTCATGCTACCCAGCTAAAATATCGCATGATGTCAAGGAAATGTTTGGTTATACGTTGTCAAGGAAATAATTAAATTCTAAGATGTTGCTCTGTTATTTTATAATGTTTAATAGGGGAAAAAGGGGTTTCACTAATAGGTAAAGATACATCATCCAATATAGAGTTACGTCATTACACGTCATTACGGCATGTAGGGATTGACGATCACAATTCTAGTACTACGATATTCTCTATGTTGTAATTATTTAGGCAATTAAATAATTGCAAGTTGTTTAAATGTCGTTTTCATTTTTAATAGTAATTTAAAATGCCAAAATGTATACTTCCGCGTAGTAGTTATGAGTAAATAGACTTTCTTTAGGATTTTAAATTTTTATGAAATTTGGGTATGTGACACTCTCAGAGGGACCCATTGAGACTCTGGCAGACCCATAGGTCAGAAGTCAGAGACTTCAACTCACAACTAGTGACCAGATGATCCCAGATGCGGGTGAGATGAGGTAGAGGGGGGACGTGGCATCATTGACACATGCAAGTACGACTTGATGCATTGTGGTTTTGTATATTAATGCAGAGAAGTGGATGGGACGGTTACTTAACCTATATACATGTGTGGGTTAGATTATTTGTACTTTGCAGTACAAGAAGGAAGCTGAGGGTGGTGATGATAGTAGCAGATAGTACAAATATCGGGAGGATGCGGGTCATGGAAATTATGGAAATTAGTGGGAATTGCACTAAGATGATGGAGCAGAATGGGAAGGTCTTGTCTCCATTTATGGCAATTTTCTTCAGCGTTTCTTTTATTCCAACTAGATGGTGTGAATGGTCTTGTAACGAGTGCGGTGGTGGCTCAATTGTGGCGAAGAAGGGAGACGTGAGTTGTAGTGACAATAAGCTGGAAGGTGGCGGAGTGCTAGGTGACAGGTGGCTCTATGTATTTGTGGTTGTTAGCATGGACCCGAGGGGACACAAGGGAACCCATAGAGCTAGAAGAAGAGGAGGGAGAGAGGGTGATGCAGGATTATTTGCATTATCGAGCCTCAATTCCTCCATCCATTAGATCCGACCTAGAAATGATGGAAAATGGGGTCTAGAGGGAGGTTCCGGAGAAATATTCGATGCTGGATGAGGTAGTGTTAAAAAGCTAGATTCAGGACCTTGATTCATCAAGAGCGTGTTAGGGCCTGTATGAAAAAAATGTTACTCTTTACTGGGTAATTAAAGGATTGTTGAGTCGGTTTCTCTTAGAAAGGGAGGAGAACCTGGGTGGTGATGAAATTCCCATGGCCTTCTGAAAGGAACTGTACATAGACACACGCCTCCTAAATATGAAAATCAATGCCATCGAAAAAGAAATGGGGATCGCCTATCTCCCAAAGATGGGGTTTTTACCTTTGGACCAGCGAGGAAGAATAGGAGACTGGGACTGGAAATGGTGCGGTCGGTGGGAGCAGTAGAGAAGTAGAAGGTGAGGAGGGTAACCGTCCGTCAGTCAAGAACCAGCAGTTGGAACTCTTGGGCTTGGGTAGTTTTTTTCTGCACTTATTTGTTGCCTTGTCTTAATTTTGGTTTGGGGTAGTACTCTTCATGAAATAGGGGGTCTAGTAATGGCTCTTAGGCATAGCGGTGAGGACCTATGATAATTCCACAGGATCTATTATGTTGTTTTTGTTGTTCTCAGGTTTTTTGGGGATATAGTTGAATGGATGTATGTCATGTTTTCTCCTTTAGGGGAGGGACCCTAGGGATGGTTCATTGCATAATTATAGATTGTTTTAATTCCTCACATACTATGTGACAGACAGATGGATGAAACCTTGACTGTAATTTTTTGTACACCTTGTTAATATAAAGTTTACTTATTTACAAAAAAAAACCATGACAAAGTATTTTCCTATCATACCTAGAACTATATTGTCTTATATATTTCCCAAGTAACACAACACACGTGTAAACCATAAACATAAAACAATATTAACCAAATTTGTGCTTTTTGTGGGATTCTTCCATGAGAGCCTCTTCTCAGTCCACACCATAATATCCAAGTAAGTGCACCTATTCAATCATTTCTGTAACAGTCGATTGCATTGTTTCTTCCTATGTATCTCTACCCTTAACTAACCCAATTGATACAATTGGGTGAACTACATTAGGTTGACAACGTCGAATGAATCCCAATATAATATTATAATGCATTACTTCATAATCTAATCATGCATTTTAGCATCCATTTCCTCAAGTGCTTAGGTTCTTGTTTCTCCATATGGAGGCTTAAGTAATCAATGTTTTACCTCATCCCTTCATTATGTGCATTCATTCTTCTCAACATTTTTATTTTATTTTCTGCAATATTTTCACTTCCAACCATCCTCAGGGAAAAGGAGTTGGCCATACACAGGGAAAGAGCAGAAGGGTTCAACCTCTTATACTTTTCGTACCAAAGAAAACCCAATAACATAACCAAACCTCACAAATAAAAAATCTCAGAAGTGAATTATGTAGACTAAGAGGGAAAAATCTAAACCACTAAAGAAATTCAAACCACGAGATAGACAGTAGTCCAAAAAATGATTGAGAACCAAGCAATGACATAATTGATTGTAAATCCAAATAAACAAACCACTGAACACAATAATCCTTACCTATGTTAAACATAATATCCCCTAGATTTATTGTCACTAGGAGCTTACTACCTCGGTAGTTATCGACCTACTCTCGTCTTCAAATGTCAAGCCAAAGCATATCCACTGGAGCAACTATCCTATCTCTCAGAGCTAACTTGATCAATAAATGGGCCATTAAAGAATGTACATTTAAGACCATAAGATAAAATATGAGGGAACATGAGATACAAGGGAGTGTGCAGGCTCTCTTGCATGACATTAAAGAATTGAGGAGACTTACATGGATTTTCTTATTCATATGGTGACACTTGTGTTGCACTCCACCTATTTTTTGAAAATGTTTGATAGATAGAGTTAATATCCTATTGTTGTATAATGTTGCACGCTTATAGTAGCTAATATCTCTTGGGGTTCCCCATTTTCAACTACAACCACTTATCTAGATATACTACATCATTTACATAATGACCAATCTATTATTTGATCTCTTGAGGTGGAACAACTTTAACATCATTCAATAAATTGAAATTCCAATTATATATATATAGACACACACGCTACACGCTAGTATGCATAACTTATACATCTAATTTCGGCAACACCAACCCTCCTCCCATTAGTGAGGCTTCACAATATATACTTCAATATTAGTGTACATAACATGTAACCGTTAAAAATATATACATGTAAATGTTCACATGTTTATAGAAAAATTATGGCATGGTTATTGGGTAAATAATATGGACTAATTAGATACAAGCATATGTACAAATACCAAAATTTGGATTAAAATATATATATTTAATATGTATATATTTTTGGTTTGCTGCTTAATTAATCTGAGCCACACCAACCCTCCTCCCATTAGTGAGACTTCACAAAATACACATGCATATTGGTGTACATAATGTGTAATTGCTATAAATATGCAGATAACTTATTACATGTTTATAGAAGAATTACGGTTTGGTTATTTCGTAAATAATATTGACGAAGTAGATACAAGCATGTGTACACATATCAAAATTTGGATTAAATATATTATTCAATTTTTTATAAAATTAAATTTCTTAAAGAAAGTATAATTTTATATTTTGATATAGTAAAAATAAAATGAAAAATTATTTATATTAAATCATAAATAATTTGTATGTAAAATATGTATGAGAAAGTCACTTATAATGATATTACGATAAAAATCAATGTAATTTTAATAAACTTACAAATATTATTGTATTGAAAGGCATTTTCAACATAACATGGAAAAGAGCCTAATTTTTTATTGATTCAATTTATAATCCATCGTTGTTATTTAAAAAAATAAATATGGATTTTAAAAAAAGATATATCTAGTTTTAATAAAAACGATTTATTGTTTAGTTATTTGAGATGTGTCGGAAAATTATAATAATGTAGATCCATCTTAACTTTAAGAGGGATCAAATCTCTATAAGTAAAAATATTTCTTTAAATATTTGCACTTTAAAAAGAGTGCATCTAGAGGGATTTGATCCCCTCTTAGTGCATGCACTTGGAGGGATTTAGCGGGTGTAATATAATTTCAAGAAAAATAAATTTTCATGTTTATTATAATGGTGATGATGATCATTCTTAACATCCACTGAGACCAACTTTGGTTTGGACCTTAAAAAAGGCAAGGAAACACTTTCTTTTATATAGAAATTTGTTTATGTGCTAGAAATTATTTAAGAGAAGCATTCTTAGATCACTATAGTTATGATGCATTAAAAGGTTAGGAGGTCAGTATTGTAACAAATATTTTGAAATTGCACTATAATGTGAGTGTATGGAGGACATTCTATGAGAGTATTTTTCATCTTCAACCCTCTTAGTATCACAAAGATGATAAATTCTTTCTTCCAATGACATTTTAGGAATTGTCCAATCCTTTTTTCACTATGGAGCTTGTGAGAGTTTGCTTTTATTTTAGGAATGTTGATTTTATTCTTTATGCTAGTTAAAATAGAGAGATAATTTTTATCTTCTAGATTAGGGTTGATCACCTCGTTATAATATCTTAATTTTCTCTTATCCTCTAATTCTTTATCATACCTCAACTTCTCCTTAAATTTGGATGTAATGATACTTTTAATATTATCAACATTTTTCAGAGTGGCCTCTTCCTTACTCGCCAATGATTTAGCCAAGACATTGCATCCTTATATCAACTTCACTTTAGTCGTAGGTTGTTTTGACTAGACTATGAATCAATCTTAGGAGTTCTCTTTTCTCGCATGTTGATTATCTTGTTCTTGTACATTAGGAACCTATTCAAAGCCATGTTCTCAATGAAGCAAAGTATCACTTCTATGGCATGGATAGGATATGGTGTATTGCCTTTAATTTTGAGATTATATGTTACAAAGTGCTTTCGAATTTTCTCTATCCTATTCCATGATTCTCTAGAGATGGTACATACCAAAATTTCATATCCATATAAGATAACAGAGGTGATGAGAGTGTCAAATATTATTTAGTTCTTATTACAAATCCAAAGTTCTATTGATTTACAATTGTTTTCAAGTCCATACTAAGATTTTCACACTTCATTAATCATTTTCTCAATGCTATGGTTCCAATTAAACTTGTGATGAATATTGATTCCAATATATTTGTATGAAGTCACTTCCTCTAAATTGTTGTTGTCATACATGAAATTAGCATAAGTGATCTTTTGGGATTTGATTATAATAACCTTTGTTCTGTTAGTGTTAATAATCATACTTGTACAAGAGAAAAAAACCTTGAGATTTTTTAGTTGTTTTTCAAGATCATAGGGAATTTTGACCATAAGAATGATATTATAGGCATAGAGAAGAAGGATCATGAGTATACTAGCCAAATTTGTGTCCAAACAACCTACATGTTCCAAAAAAACATATACCTTCCTAGTGTACATCACAAAAAGGGTAGGGGAAAGGGACAACCTTGCTTGACTCAAGATATTATAATTAATTTATTTTAATGAGCCCTTAGAGTTCCTAAACTTGGAAATAACCTTCTCATACAACCTTATCGCAACAACTCTCAACTCAAAATGGAATTTTAACTCTTATAATCTATTCCAATGGTTAGTTGTGGGCACTATGTCAAATTCTTTTCTAAAGTTGACAAAACAACACAGAAGAATGGTTTTGTTATTATGACACTCCTCAATAATGATTTTAAGAATAACAAGGTGGTCTATAGTTGAATGGTAGGTCCTAAATCTTGCATAGTTTTTAACTCTTTTTCCATGACTTTCTAGCCTATATTGACCTTCATTTCCAAAATAATTCCATATAAATTGGCTAAAAGAGGGCTAATCATAATGGTTGTATAATTAGATGAATTTTTTTATCTCCACTTTTGAAAATAGGAATAATGATGCTTTATATCCAAGGTTTAAGGAAATATTGCTTCACTACTAAATTAAAGAGCTTGTGGGTGTGGGGGATGAGGATAGGCCAACCGATATTTACTATTTCTAGTTGGTTTCCTTAGATATCCTTATATTTCCCTTTTTCAAGCCACTTAATTCCAAACCATATGCATTCTAAAGAGAAATTTATTCCTCAATGAAAACGGGTTGAAATGTTGTTCACAACATCAAGGAATTCATAAATATTTTTAATGTAGGAATTCCAGACCCTTAAGGGAACCATATTGTTTTCTTTAGTTTTATGACTTATTGTTTGCCTCTAAAATTTCTTACGATCTATTTTAGAGAGGAGCATAATATTTTCTTTCTTTCTAAAATTTCTTACAATCTATCTTAGAGAGGAGCATAATATTTTCTTTCTTTCTATTTATATAATCCTTTTTTTCTTTTTATTAGAGATTTGTACCTATATATCATGTAAAATTTTAAGGGCTCATTAGAATCATCCCTAATGGATTTTCTAGCATGCTTGCATTCTTTATCATATCAAGGGTTGGTCATTCTATTTTTGTTTCTACATGAAACCACGATACATAATTTGTTAATGGTAGTAAGGAGTGTTGTGGTAAAATTATGATAAAGGCTTTCAATATTGTCCTTATTTAATAGTATATATTTAATTCATTCTTTAAATGGACTTTAAAAATAAATCATTTTTATTCTTATAAAAAATCAAGTGCTTTTGGTTATTATAATATTCTTTTAAGGGGATTATGTTCATGTTAAATTTTAGAGTTAGGGTTGGCCAAAGTGGGACTCATGGTAATTTAAGATTCCAAAACTTATTATTTGGTTGTATATGGTGATATCATATATCACATAATCTATGAAACTATTACCAATGCCATGGTACAATTCATTTGGTTGGATTTCAACAGCTTCATAAGATCATTGCAAATTATTAGATCTTGAGAACTAAAAAGCTTGATTAGCATGATACCAAATAATTTTTTAACCAAGTCTTCACAGTTTCTTCTGTTTTATCTAGCTAACATAAGATCCCCATTTAGCCATAAGGATTAAGGTTGGAATAACTGTAGGAGATAACAACTTGGTTAGTTTATGTTCAAGAATTAAAGTCTCCTAGCAAGATGATCCAGGTGGATATCGGTGACGGCCCACCTCTTCCAACTGGCTCAAAATTGTCTTCTTGCAATTTTGGTAAATTACTATTTTTAGCAGTTTTTCGGGTCCTCAACTTTCAGATCCGTTTTGAGGCCCTCCATGACATTTTTTGACGATTTAGGGGACCAAATGGTTTCCAATGGCATGCATTTGGGCCTAGTCGAAAGTTGTAAATCTCGGATAGACCTTTCGAACGGGATACCGAGCGCCCCAAACAGAGATCGTATGCAAAAGTTATGACCCCGGGAAGTTGACTGTTCAACTAACCACCTTGGGGCCGCAAACTTTATGACGGTTCATCTTCTAGGGTTAGGTTTTTGGATGTTTGGGATTCCTTTCCATCATGCTTATGATAAATAGGCCCTTTCGGCCTCTCTTTGTATTCATCTTGGCATGAATGAGCATAGCAGCCACATCTCTTCTCAGAGATAGCTACCACTATTCTAGCTATTGTATTTTACAGTCTGTTCTATTTCCGCTATTTAATAGAATATGTGTTTACTGTATCACTATGTTATTTGCAATATATCTCTGTCTTTTGTTTTGTTCCCACATAAATCCGGATCAGCGGTATCAGAGCGGTCTGCTCTTTCATTGTTTCTCGGTGCATGTCCCCGACGAGGTCAGGATACAGAGAGTTGGGTCTCGAACTAGTTTCACTTGGGAAAGACCACTCTCGCCGCCCCAAACGGCCTCCCATGGCAGAAGAAAAGAGAGACAACAGAGCAGTAGATCCTATCAAGTTATTGCTTGAGGAATCCCTGGCGCGACAGAGGAACGAGATGATGGATAATTTCACCGAGATCCTTCGATGCATGCCGACAGCGGCAAATGCACCCTCAACGAGCAGCCATTTCGAAGATACGACTCCCTTTAAGGTACAAGTTAGTTTTGATATTCCTTTATTTGAAGGCCATATCAATGCCGATGCCCTAGATAAATGGTTGAATCTACTAGAAGGGTATTTCTCTATCCACCAATTTTTCGACAGGGAAAAGATCATCTTTGCGCTCCTTAAGGCCATCCCCCATGTCAAAAATTGGTGGGAAACTTATTGTGAGCAAAACTCATCAGACAAGTCAGGATTGTTTGAATATTCCAATCCCACTTGGGCCTCTTTTATAGATGCCGTCAAGGAACAATATTACCCTATTGGAAACTATGATGACCAGTTCCCAAAATGGACCATTCTGCACTAAGAGAGGGACCAAACGGTGTCAGAGTACACCAACAACTTTCATACCTCGCGCACAAAGCTGGGTATCAAGGACTCCAAGCAGCTCCTAGTACTAAAATATCGCAGTGGCCTACACCAGTACATACGAACAGAGATGGATTTCCTGGAAATATCTTCACTCGGATCCGCCTATCGATATGCTGTCAAAATCGAGTAGAAATTTCAGCAAAAGAACAAGCGTGACTTCAGACCTACGCAGAAGCAGGGCAAGGGAAACTCTGGCTCGCAGAACACGGGGCAAGGAAAGGACAACCATTTCCAACCACAAGCGAAGAAGGGTAAAGAAAAGACAAAGAAGGACACCGGGAAGTGGTGCTAGTTCCACAAAAGCCCCTGGCACAACACTGATGAATGTCGCTCAAAAAAGTCATTGGTGACTGAGATCAAAGCTTCAGAATCAGATCCCAGTTCTGATTCTGACTCAGAACCTAATTTCACAGTCGCGCGAAAAGGGAAGCAAATCATTGATGCAGAACCTAGTGCTGTTGTCGCCACCACACAGATTCAACTAGAGGAACTTGAGGAGTCAGAGGCAGAGGAGCGCCTGTTCCACTCACAGATGTGGGTGAAGGGAATTCCCCTACACTTTGTTGTGGACAACGGCAGCCAGAAGAACCTGATCTCAATAGAAGTCATCAAGAGATTGGATCTACCAATAACACCACACCCACAACCATACACCATTGGATGGCTAAGCTAAGGATGAGGGATCCGCATCAGTCACCAATGTCACCTACCATATTACGTCAAGCCCTTCAAAGATGAGGTATTGTGTGATGTGGCCCCACTTGAAGTATGTGATGTTCTTTTAGGACAACCATATATGTGGAAGCGTCATGCTGTATATGAATCATGACCTCGCAGTGTCATTGTCTCTTTGGGAGGACAACTCTATCGGATACCAGAGATAGTTGCACCTACCCCAAACGAGCAAAGAAGGAAGATAATCTCCCACACTGGGAAATTTTCCCTATTCGCAATTTCCACTAAAGGAGAACATCAAATCGCAGAGACATCCACAACCTCTACCCATTATCCCTCTACTCAGCAAAAACAAGAACACAAATTCAATGCCGCATCGCCTATTCGGGTACCTCTACAGTGCAAGGCCACGCATTCAAGGTGCTCCTCCAAAAAGAAACCATCCACACCGGTGCATACCAAGGATACCACAACAACCAAAACTATTGAACAGCTCCAGTGCATCCATCAACAACAATTACAACCCTCTGAAGATGTCAAAGCAAGGCAACCTTTCCACTTCAACAAATGTCGCACCAAGAGCTCAACTCGACACATAGCTCGACATACGATAAGGGACTTAATGCAATGGAGACCATTGCTTCCTAAGGAGGGAGGATTGATCCAGGTGGATATCGGTGGCGACCCACCTCTTCTAACTAGCTCAAAACAGTCTTCTGGCAATTTTGGTAAATTACTATTTTTAGCAGTTTTTCGAGTCCTCAACTTCCGGAGCCGTTTTGAGGCCCTAAATGACATTTTTTTGGTGATTTGGGGGACCAAATGGTTTCCAATGGCATGCATTTAGACCTAGTTGAAAGTTGTAAATCTCGGATAGACCTTTCCAATGAGCTACTGAGCGCCCCAAACGGAGATCGTATGCAAAAGTTATGACCTCGGGAAGTTGACTGTTCAACTAACCACCTTGGGGCCGCAAACTTTATGACGGTTCATCTTCTAGGGTTAGGTTTTTGGATGTTTGGGATTCCTTTCCCTCATGCTTATGATAAATAGGCCCTTTCGGCCTCTCTTTGTATTCATCTTGGCACGAATGAGCATAGCGGCCACATCTCTACTCAGAGATAGCTACCACCATTCTAGCTATTGTATTTTACAGTCTGTTATATTTCCACTATTTAATAGAATATGCGTTTACTGTATCACTATGTTATTTGCAATATATCTCTGTCTTTTGTTTTGTTCCCACATAAATCCGGATCACAAGAGGATATTGGATTCATTTCTTAGTAAATTTTATGTTCTAATCTATGGTAAGAATATTTTTTATCTAGATTGTGCTTCTTATAAAAGGTAGAATTAATATCACAAAATAACATATTAATATATAAATTTTTTTTCGATTTTCTATACGAAATATCCATCCACATGTATTGATTGAAAGGATCTTTGTTGTGAAGCATAATATGAGGAAATATGTTCTTCTTTATGTAATAAGCTATGCCTTTGATTCTTGTATGAGAGGATCTCTTATTCCATACTAAGCACGAGACAAATCCTTCTATGTTAGGTACCTTGGATTCTTCACCCTACAACGTTTCAACAAGCAATGTAATATACATTTCACTCGGGATGCAACTTAACATGGGACCTTGGCTCCATGGAAAGCGATGACTATTCTAAGAAAGGATCCAAAGTGTCCCAAATTCCTTTTTATTGTTATCTTTTTTTATCTCTTTCTCTATTATTATACTCTATATTCCCAATTGTGCATTTTTGTTTCTTTCTAGCTTATTTTACCTTTTGAACTTCCTTCCTTGATTCATCTTGATCTTTTGGAATAAGAGAGTCCTTTATAAATATTCCTATCCCTTTTAGACTTTAGGTTTTACTGATTACTCCATATTTATGGTCATTAAAACTTACTTGAAAATGAATTAACCTATTTTTGTGCTCGATATTTTGCCTAGCCTTTGTGCTTGTATGAGACAAATTATTTCAATTTGTAATGTTTCTTGTAGTTTTTCCTTCACTAATGATAACTTGTCCTCATGGTTCTCCTCTTTCAAAACAAAAATTACTAAGTACATGGTTTTTTTGGTATGCTCATTGTATTACTCTATAATGTTATTCATTTCCACTTTGATGGGTTTAATATCTTTTTCACCCTCTAAATTATTTTGAACCAATTTTTAATTAGTTTCTCTTCTAACGCTTTAATCTCATTTTTCATATTATTATTTTCTAGATTATACACCTCTCCTTCTTGAGTGGATTGTTTATTTTCTTGACTATTTTTCTATTTTATTTTTTGTAATCTCATCACCATATTCTCCAACTCATTTTCCAACCCCAAAACAACTATTTTAGTATCTCTATGTAAAATAAATAAAAAATAAAACAATATTTTAAGAGATTATGAAAATTACAATTTTATTTACCTTTTAATATCAAATTAATTTAAATATAAAATATATCTTTCACATGGAGAATGATTAAACTCAATTACTTTCATTTTAGCTAATCATAAGAAATATGTAAAATATTAGTTATATTTTGTAGGTAAGTTAATTTTAATATGTTCGTTTGTAGTAGTATTTTATGCAATTGTATTGTTCCTTTATATACATCATGTTATTAAGTTTAAATATGTGACATATTCGTTTACAAATTATATTATATTTATAAGGTTGAATTGTATTATTCCTTTGTGCATATCATGTTATTAGGTATGAATATGTGATATATTCATTTATAAATTATATTATATTTATAGAGATGAAAGGAAATTTGAGAGAATTTTTTATAAAAATATATAATTTATGTTATATAAAATTTGAATAAGTTTAACAATGAAGAATATATTTTTTAAAATTAAATTCTAATGTATTATTTAATGTATAAGAATAAAATAAATAATATGTAAAATAAAAAATTTAAATAGTATTATATTTTATATAAAAATTATAATATCGTGTAAAATTAAACTAAAAAATTAAAAACAACATTATAAAAATAAAAATAAAAATCATATACATACACCCATATTAAATGGTAATTAAAAAAAAAAAATTATGCTATTTTTTTTTTTTTTTAAGTCATTAAAATTATAAAAATGTAAAAATACTCATTTACACTTTTAAACCCAAATAAAATATTTAAAAAAATACGATTACTTTATGTTATGTTATATGTATAGATATCTTATAAATAAATAAAAAATCTTTACACACTATAAGTTTAATTCTTAAGTAATTACGATTTTAGCCCAATTTAAAAAGTTATATGGAAAAATAGATGTATATAAATGGACAAAAGAGTGCAACTGTCCATGCATTAAAAGTATTTGTTTATATTTAGCTCATGTGACAACTGAAATTTAACACATTTAATTTCTTTCCTTAAATTAATTTCCTATACAAAATACGGAAATATTAACTATGTAATGATTTTCATTAAATATGATTTAATTAATTTCTTTAAATTCATTTAATATAGATTTTTATCTAAATAATTTTTTATTCGATAAATTTTTTATAATTTTTTATTTAAAAACACAATTATATCTTTTTCTAAAATAACAAATTTTATTTAAAAAAAATTATATCTTTTTTTAAAATGACTTATTTTATTCATAAATTTAATTCTATATTTATAATTTTATTGTTTTTTTATTTTATTTTGTTAGAGTATAAAAATTATATCTTTTAACCCGGATGCGGGTGCTCCTCCTGCCGACACCGTGTACAATGCCAACCGCGAACAACTGCTACCTTGCACTGCTGCACATGGCAACGTCGGGCCGACCCTTCACATGCATGGACCGGTGGACGAGATGATCGCAGTCGCACATCTGTCCAGCAGGACCGAGGATCACCCCACGAGCAGATATATGGAGTTATTGTTTAAGTTTTTCAGACTCCTTAAAATTGAAAACACCGGCGAGCAAGAACAGATCTCGGCTCGATATTAAAATCCAGAGATCAGTAAATATAGAGTAATCTTCTATCTCTTCTTCGAACTCTATAAATAATGAAGAAGGTCCTGAGTCTTCCTCCCATGGGCTCGTTAAACTTTTTACATGGTTGGATCTATTGAGTTTTCATTCTTTCTTGGACTCATTAAACTAACAAGAAAGGTATTCTTTTATCTAAAAAGAATAAGAAATGGGAAAGACATATCATAGCTTCATCGTCAAAGGCAGTTCAGTTAGTTCTATCCTTGAACACAACACCTACTTGAGTTTATCTTGTCAGTTGGGTTTAGTTTTTGACCTCAGGGTGAACCTTTCCTCCGAGTTGTTTACTCCCCCGGTTGGTTATTCTTCCAACCATATGGAGGGTCTGCTAATGTCTCTTACATTTCAGACTTATTATTTACCCCATTATGTTAGAAACTGCCTGAGTCACTTTGTGTCGTGCTCAATGTTCAAGGATATATCCTGTGTCGGCCATTCTGCAGTTTACCTTGACCTCATGTGTCGGCCTTCCCAGTGTCAGTCTTATTACATATTATTCCATATCAGCTCTTACCAGTTGAGTGTTTCTCGAGTTGGATGATGGAGGATTCCTTAAGGCCTCCCTTCCAATAGACTTCTTCCCATCAACATCAACTCATTATTCTGGGATTGAAGTTTAGAGTTTCGGTTAGTACCTTGGAGATTGCAGTCACCAGTGGAAATTTTCCTTGCTGTTGAATGATGAGAATGCATCAATGTCTCTTCTTCGACAATATTCCCAAGTGTTCGACTCCAAGTCCATCTATTCACATTTGGCGAATCGTACTTGGTACCTTGGACCCCATCATCATTATTGGTGGAAGTCCTCGCGTTTGTTAACGGTATACATCAATGACCAGTAATCAAACGATACCCCCCATGTTCGACTGTCAGCTCATCTATTCACATGGTTAGGGTTTGTACCTAGAGTTGTTTTGGATGAAGAACTTGGGATTTTGGATTACATTACCTCATTTTCTTATCACCCAAGTTGCGCAAGACTGAGCCTCACTTATATTCCGCTCTCCATGAGACATAGATCCAGTTTGTTGTTATGGCTATGATCTCTCAGTTTGACATGGATCCACGCTTGTATTTCAAGTGGCCATGCTTTATATACATCTCCTTGTTATGTATCGGAGATCATGTTGTATCACACTGCACATCTATATGATTGTTGAGCCCAGAATTGGCTCCTTTTAATCATCCTCGATCACCTTTTCTTCCCCTGTCCTACACCATTTAGCATGCTAATCAGACCTGTTGTCATCACTTTATTCCCCCAAGCTGCCAAGGTATGACTGATCATTGCTTTATCTTATTAATGCTTATGATTGTGATAATTAAGGCTGTTTATCTCTCAATTGTGCTAACATGTTATGATTTATGAAGGTAGTTTGAGATAAGTGGACTGCAGGAAGGTGGGGCTCAACAAGTCTTGAAAGGAGGGATGTTCGCTGCTTAAAAAGGATCCTCGGGGCTCCGATCATCAATTAAGGCACATGGTTCTAATGTAACATCCTAGACGGAGCTGTGACAGGGCAGCTGTAACAGAATGCACTATAATTGGAGATCTTTAGTATATTGTTGCTCGAGTATAATTGTGATCTGGAAAGATCGCTACTCCTGGGCCAATCAACAGCTTTCTCGCATTTTTCTATGTCTCTACTATGCCATGTTTGTAACAGCTAGTATTATTTAGGGCGCCTGAAGATCAAAGATCTTCATGGCTGCCCGTTATTAGGATTGGACATTATGATCTGCATGTATAAATATGGGGAGCTGTCTCGACCCAGGGGGTTGAACAACGGAGAATTCATTCATTGTATTAGCAGTGGAAGCAAATTGTGTAATCATCCTTCTGTTAATATAAAGATTTACCTCTGAGTTAAAGGAACTTTACGATGTTCAACCAGCATCTCTGTGTGAAGGCTGGGCGCGTCTTCCACAGAGATTGCTGAGTTAAAGTATGACTTCTTGAATTTATTGTTGTGTGATGTTTTGTTAATGATATTTCCTTTGTACGTAGCAGTAGTAAGTGTGGATTTGCAGTATAATTAGGATTAAATTTCCTTGAGATTGGTAAGTGGTACAGAGTGACAGTCGACTGAGTAGGAAACTTTCTTTATGCAATTCGTGTGATAGTTGTACATAGCCTTGTTCATCCTGCAGTTTAAGTTGTTGTGCCATGAACCCTTGCAAGTTATCTTTCCTGATTGTTGATTTTCATTCCTGTAATTGAAACTCTTAGAGTAGTTGAACTCAATCCTTTGCAATTGAATTTGTAGATTAATATTCAGTTTATGCTTATGGTTTTCAAGAGTGATCAGATTGAAGAGGTCATTGTTCTAGGATTTGAATAGGATTTCTTTTTATCTGCAATTGTTGTTGAATCTTACATCATTTCTTGTTGATGCATGGTAGAAAGGAATTGAAATTGTAGCATTTAGAAGGCAATTGGGATTACACAGATCCTTGGGATGGACATAGTTGTTAGAGGATAAAAGTGTTCAATTATAGTGATTTGGTGTTTAAGCATAGATTGTGCATTTATCCTTTGAAATAAAAGACTTTCTCGGGTTGACAATAAATCTCATATGCTCTGTATGTTGGTAATAATCTATATGCATATTGGGTGCTCGACATTTTGGTTCCATTGCCGAGGAATGATAAAAATTAAACACTAATCATTAGTTGCATCTGGTAATTGTTTCTACTCAGTCTTTTTTTTTTTTGCTGAAATGATTCGGTTCGCATGAATACGAGGAGGGTAAAACGCAATCACCTCCCAACTCCCAAAACCCCACAAAATACTAACAGTGCAGGTGGCTCGGGTCGAGGTCGAGGACCACCATTGGGCAGAAGAACATTCATCGACGATCTTGTTGATAGAACTGATTCATCCACTAGGGCTCATCATCAAGAAACTCCTATGAGAAGAAACCCTGCTGATACTGGGGTGCCAGTGTCAGGATCCACGGTGGAGAATACACGAGTAGCCGTGACTCCCTCATATATCCCTGCTGAGGAAGGCACAACTGTCACAGCTGTTACAACTGAACCTGCTGCTACAACTGAGGAAGACACAGCTGTTACAACTAGACCTGCTGTTACAACTGAGGAAGACACAGCTGTTACAACTGGACCTGCTGGTAGAGGTCCAGTCTGCCACATTTACGGGAAGGCTGTAACTGAAGAAGAGTGGACGCAGTTCCACCAGAATTTCGCTGATCAAGAACAAAACAAGGACGAAGGAAAAAATGAGGAAAATAATGCAGGAATGAATGAAGAGGAGAAAACAGAAGAGGAGATTACTAACAGACACGAGTCCGACGAGGAAGAGGCGATGGTGGAAAACTATCATCATGAAAATCACTCCCTTCCTGAGGGAACGACGGCTACACTGTAATTTCCGATTCGGCAGCCAGAAGGGACAGCCCCTATGAAAAACATCTTACCATCAGTGTTGCCTCGCTTCCATGGAAGGGTGGCAGAAGATCCAGATGAATTCCTTTTTGAATTCGATATCCTCTGTCGTAGCTATGATTATGTCAATGATGCCCAAAAGCCAAAACTTTTTCCTGCCACCCTGAAGGACAACGCATTACGCTGGTTCATGAGCCTTGGGGGAGGAACCGTTGCTAATTGGGATAAGATGAAACAAGTGTTCCTAGAGAAATATCGGGAATATTGCAACACCAAGGACAAAAGAGAGGAATTATTCAAAATGGTGCAGAAGGAGGACGAAAGTCTAAAGGATTTTGTAGAAAGGCTGCTGTACAATGTGCAAAGAGCTGGGCAGACGAACATGGGGCTGGACATGCTCAAGATAATCTTGCTTCGTGGGATCAGGGATGATTGTTTAGACATGTTAAACCTGCTAGGAAAGGGAGATATCTCCAAAGAACCTTTTGGGAAGATTGTGGAATTATGTAAGAGATACTCCAGGGGGTCTTCTAGGAACAATAAGCAGGACAAACAGGATAAGCTGGAACGTGATGTCTTCGACAGAACTCAGAAGTCGTCCAACGGAGGAGCTACCTGTGCAGAGATAGGCAATCTCCTTGAAAATTTTAAAACAGAAATGATGAGCTCCATCTCTTCGGAGATCGATGTCCTGAAGGCAAAACAAAAACAGGCAGTGGAGGATCTCACACTAGGTGTGTTCTGTCCCCGATGTAGAAAGAATCATCCGCTAAAAGAATGCCCACTTGACAAAGTAGAAGTATGTCAGCTGTGTGAACTGAACCATGACATAAAAGAATGCCCCTCACTTCCCCAAGTGAAGGCTGTCCTGCAGGCATCAACTCCATAAGTGGAATCAGCCTATTTCATTACATAGAAGAAACCTTGGCAGCCTCGAAATCAAGGTATGCCTCTGGACTCGTTTCCATTTTTGAATAATATGAGCAATTGGAATAATAACATGCAAAATGTGAATACACAATTCCCTTCAAATTATGCTTAGTGGAATCCTTCCCAACCTGCAATGAAAAATTATAACTCATGGAGTCCCTGGACACAGCCACCACATCAACCTACGTCGTGGTCTCCTGGATGGAGGAACTTCCATCTTGGGAACCAGTTTCCTCAACCACCTCCAGCTCAAAAGTCACCATATTCTCCTCCATACCCTCAATTTCATCAATATCCTCAATTCCCACCTCAGCAGTCGCAGCTGCAGTTGCAGAATAATTCTGTCCCTAATATACCAATACGGCCTCAGCTGCCTGCCCAACGTAATCCTAACCCGAATAATAAAACAGTCCACCAATTGGAAACTATCAATATGCCAGCCTACTCCCTTTCCCCTGTACCTTGTAATGATATTCGTATACGATCTGGGAAAATAGTAGAACCCGTAATTACAGAAGATGCTCCACCTTCTGTGCATAAAGAAGGAGGGAGTTCACAGCATCTATCCGATACAGTTCCTATCACTGAAGATGCTGAGCATCCCTTAGATGGGACGGCTGAAACATCAAACGAGAAATCAGACAATACACAGCCTACCTAGCTAATAAGGAAACCACCATACCCCGAGAGACTAATGCTACCAAAAGTAGGGGGGCAACCTCAGTTTAACCTCCTAGGACAGTTAAGGAATCTTTACATCAAAATCCCCCTTCTTCAAGCTCTTCAAGACGTGCCTATTTATGCTAGAACCGTTCGGGACCTGTGCACTAAGAAACCAGGGAGGAAACTCAGAGATCCTCCCACTGTTCATGTCATAGGGAATTTATCTGCTTTGATGATAGGAAAAACCCCTGTGACCAAGTATGACGACCCTGGCAATCCTACTGTCACTGTACATATAGGACAAACGCAGATACCCAACATGCTAGTCAACTTAGGAGCAACGATCAATGTCATAACAATTGAGATTAAAAAGAAGCTTGGACTCACTAATTTTAGACCGACCCCTACCATTTTAGAATTGGTGGATAGATCCACCATTAGACCCAAAGGGATTCTGGATGACCTTGTCATCTCAGTAGATTCATGGGAGTACCCTGCTGACTTTTTGGTATTACAACCAAAATCACAGCTGGGGGGACACCCATTGATCCTGGGGAGGCCTTGGTTGGCCACAGCTGATGCTTGCATCAGCTGTCGATCAGGGTCCATGACTATATATGACGGTACAGAGACTAAAAACCTCACCCTATATCCTCCAGCTCGGCCAAGTCTAGAGGCTAAGACTTCCCTTTGGATAGAGCAGGAGGAGGAGGAGGATGTTCAGCCACTATTAACTATAGGGAAGGCCTTAACTTTTAAAAACGAAACAGAAGATGATGCTATTAGTACTTTTATTAGTGAACCCGCTTCAGTCGATAAAGAAGTCTATCAAATCCTGAACATTACCCTTGGTAAGGAAGAACAAGAAAATCTTACGGAAGAAGCATGAGTTGGTGACACAAACATAATCCCAGTTTTGAAAAATTCAAAAAGTATTCCTATTGAGGTAGAGCCTGGAAGGACTTTGATTATCAACCCTAGTCTCTCCTTAGAGGAACAAAGGTGCCTAATCAGTCTCTTGAAGGAACACAAGGGGGCATTTGCCTAGGAGTATACAGACATGAGGGGTATTCCCTCTAATCTATGCACCCACCATATTTATATTAAAAATGACTCCTGACCTGTGTGTCAACCCCAACGACGCATGAACCCCAATCTGAGGGATATAGTGAAGGAAGAAATCCAGAAACTTTTGGAAGCAGGATTTATATATCCTATTTTAGATAGTGAGTGGGTTTCCCCACTCGTAATTGTGCCCAAGAAAAATGGTAAATGGAGGGTCTGTGTCGATTATAGGGAACTAAACAAAGCCACGCAAAAGGATCATTTCCCTTTGCCCTTTATTGACCAAGTACTTGATACCCTATCAGGGAAGAAGTTCTTCTCCTTCCTAGATGGGTTCAGCGGGTACAACCAAATTCAGATTGCTCCTGAGGACCAGGATAAGACCACCTTCACTTGTCCCTGGGGAACGTTTGCCTACAGGGTCCTTCCTTTTGGTTTATGTAACGCACCGGCAACGTTTCAAAGAGCTGTAATTGGCATATTCTCTTAATTAGTTAATGATAGCATGGAAGTCTTTATGGATGATTTTACTCCCTATGGCAAGGATTTTGAGGAAGCACTGGAAAATTTAAAGAAGGTTTTGATTTGCTGCGAACAGACTCGGCTCTCATTAAGAACTGAAAAGTGCCATATGATGATGAGTGAGGGGGTGGTATTAGGGAATTTCATCTCTACCAATGGCATTCAGGTGGATCCTTCAAAAATCAAGGTGATAAAAAATATACCGACTCCTTCAACTTAGAAAGAGGTGCGAATTTTTCTGGGACATGCTGGATATTACCGGAGGTTTATAGAAAACTTCTCCAAACTTGCTTCTCCTTTGTTTTCTCTGTTAATGAAGGATGCACAGTTTGTGTGGAGTGAAGCATGCCAGACAGTGTTTGATAAGCTTAAGGAGAAGCTATCCATAGCTCCTATCCTAAGGGGACCTAATTGGACCCTACCCTTCCACATTTCCTCAGATGCTTCTGATACCGCCATTGGAGCAGTATTAGGATAGTAGGATGGTCAAGTACCTTATGCCATGTATTATGTTAGTAAAAACTTAGCCCCTGCTGAGCTTAATTATACTGTTATCGAAAAAGAATTGCTCGCTATTGTTTACTCTATTAATAAATTTTGGAATTACATTACTGGGTATCCTACATTTGTGCACACTGACCACTCTGCCATTAAATATTTAATGAAAAAACCTGTCACCAATGTCAGAGTGACGAGGTGGCTCTTGTTATTGCAGGAATTTGATATTACCATTATAGATAAACCTAGAAAAGAAAATGTTGTTGCTGATTTTTTATCTCGTTTTACTAACAGTGATGACAGTTTGCCTGTTGAGGACTCTTTTCCAGATAAACATCTATTCACACTTTCAGCTCATTCCCCCTGGTATGCAGACGTCGCTAATTATTTGGTTGTAGGAAAGCTTCCGCCACACATGTCTAAACGAGAAAAGAGAAAAATCATCTAGCAAAGTGCCAAGTATTGTTGGCTCAATGGTCATCTCTTCTACACAGGGCCCGATCTTGAGATTAGGAGATGTTTAAGGGAAGATGAGATCTTTCACATACTGAAAGCCTGTCATGATGGACCTTGTGGGGGACACTTTGCAGACAAAAGAACAGGGCATAAAGCGCTACGGATGGGCTACTATTGGTCGACTCTGTTTAGGGACCCTAAAAGGTATGTTCAGTCCTGTGATAGCTGCCAAAGGATGGGCCAGCCTAATAAAACAGATCATATGCCTCTACAACCTTAAGTAGTAGTTGAACCATTTGATAGATGGGCATTAGATTTTGTTGGCCCTATCAGCCCTCCTTCCAAACAGAAAGTTTACATTCTGGTTTGTATTGATTATATGACCAAGTGGGTAGAGGCTGTAGCTTTGGCTAAGGCTAATGACCAGGCAGTGATTGATTTTCTGTATAGTGAAATCTTTACCCGCTTTGGGGTACCGAAGGAAGTAGTTACCGATGGGGGGCCGCAATTCATGTCACACCAATTTGAATCCTTGCTCTGGAAATATCATGTGCAGCATAGGGTGGCTTCACCTTACCACCCCCAGGCCAATGGTTAGGTGGAAAGTACTAATAAATTTATTGAAGCAATCCTTACTAAAAAAGTTAAGAGCCATCGAAAGGATTGGGTTGACAGGCTTCCGGAAGCATTATAGGCATATCGCACAACTTGGCGCAACACCACAGGGTTCTCTCCCTATGATTTAGTGTATGGAAAGAGTGCCATCTTTCCAATTGAGTTTGAGATCAAAACCCTGAAGACAGCCACCGAAATGAATCTGGATGTAACAGAAGCCCAGAAGAGAAGATTGAATCAACTAATCGAATTGGATGAGAAACGGTTAGCTACAGTGGACCAGACTGTGTTGCTTCAGCAACAGAGATCCAATTGGCATGACCAATTTATTAAAAAGAAAATATTCCATGAAGGAGACTGGGCGTTACTATATGACTCCAGGTTCAAAAAGGATTTTAAAGGTAAATTATGTACAAGGTGGCTGGGTCCATATTTGGTCGACAGGGTATTTGACAACGGCACTGTCCGTCTGGTGACCATCGATGAAAACCGTATACCATTACTTGCTAATGGCCACCGACTGCGACTGTATCGTAAGCCTATTTCGAAAGATGCATTCATTTCGCAACTTGCCGCCGATCCAGATTATCAGCTAGCACCAGAGCAGGAATTTCTCTTTGCCTTTGCCAATCCTTAAACTAAAAATCGCATTTTGAATTACTGTACATAAATAATTTTCTTTCTTTTCTGTTGTAGCGTATAATTGTTTTTTTCTCTTTGCATTTGATCTTTTCATTTGATGTTGTTTTTCAAAAACTTCCAGGGAAGCGCCAGGGGAATGACCAGATTGGGCCTATCAAACGCGAGTCATCTTCCTATGCCTTCCTGTGCTGTATTTCCCTTTTCTTTAAAATAAATTTTTTTCGGCAGCTGCGACATATTTTCCGACAGCTGCGACACATTTCCCAGCAACTGCAACATCTTTTCCGGCAGCTGCGACATATATCCTGGCAAATGTAAAATCTCTTTTTCCAGCAGCTGTGAACAACTTTCCCAGTGGCTGCAATATTATTTCTCGGCAGTCGTGAACCATTTCCTGGCAGCTGCAACAACTTTCCCAGCGGCTGCAACATCATTTCCCAGCGGCTGCAATATCGTTTCCCAGTAGCCGTAAAACCTTTTTCCTGGCAGCTGTGAACCATTTCTCGGCAGCAGCAACAACTTTCCTAGCGGCTGCAACATCATTTCCCAGCGGTTGCAATATCGTTTCCCAGCAGCCGTAAAACCTTTTTGCCGGCAGCTGTGAACCATTTCCCGGCAGCTGCAACAACTTTCCCAGCAGCTGCAATATCGTTTCCCGGCAGCCATAAAATCATTTTCTCGGTGGCCGTAAACCCCTTTTCCCGATAGCCGTGAACCATTTCCCAATGGCTGCAACATCGTTTTCCCGACGGTCGTAAAACCTCTTTCCCGGCTGCTGTGAAGCATTTTCCGGTGCCTACAACATATTTCCCGGCGACTGCGACATATCTCCCGGCGCCGTAAAACTTTTCCCTGGCAGCCGTGACTTTTTATTCCGATGGCCGTAAAACCTTTTTCCCGGCTGCCATGAACCATTTTCCGGTGGCTGCAACATATTTTCCGACGGCTGCAACATATTTCCCGGCGACTGCGACATATGTCCCGGCGCCATAAAACTTTTCCCTGAAAGCCATAATTTTTCCCAATCTCATAAATCCTTTTCCCGGTGGCCGTGAATCTTTCCTTGTGGCTGCAACATCTTTTTCGTCGGCCGCGATATCATTCCTGGCAACTTGCATTGGTAACTCCTGTGTTAACAAAAGAATAGCTTCAAACCTGCTAAGCTATGGCTCTCATTCATCCTATTCGTGCCGGCGAACTCATCATTCCGACCTCGAGGACGCGATGGCTTGTGTTTCACTGGCGGAAGGAATTATTGGATTATTCTGGTCATCATGATCATATTTATGACTGTGCACGAGTTTGGTTCCGCAAAGTCACCAACTGCATGCTCCACCATTCTCCGCAGGATATCTGACGCACAGTCTCATGAGGTATGGCTTTGATTTATCACGTGATTAAGTGTTGATATAATTTAACAATATCGGTTGTACCTTTATTCGTATCACCATTATGACCTATTTGAACCTTTCCCTCATATGACGTAAACACTAATAACTACCACCTTCCCCAATTCAGAATGAAAATTTTGAACATTTTTCTGTGCTCAACTTTCCAAATTTGCCCATTTCCTCAACATCTCCGCTTAGCGATTCGTGCATCCTCTGTGCTGCAACTTCCATTCTCGGATTCTGTAATCTGTGGGATAGCAATTTCAGTTTGCATCCAAGACCATGGGGATTCCAGTTCATCATGAACCTTTGAATACACAAGAACTCAGGAAAAATCTTCAAGTTTTTGCCATCTTTCAAGCCGCCGGCTGGATCGAATTTTTTGAGCGACTAGATGGATTCAATCGGGAAGCAGCGTTGCAATTTGCTTTAAACCTCACCAAAAATCACTCCAAGGTGTGGGGGCTGCTCATAGAAGTCTCCGAGGCCATTATATCCGAGGTTACTGCCATCCCGCAGGTGGGAAGGGCATGGTTTGGACGACGAGTCCCCACGACGACTGCACGGGAAGCATTTTTACTGGAGGGGGAGCAAGTTCAATCATCCAGAAGAGGGATCACATTGCACTCATTGCCGCGGCCATGGGACCAGGTTGCTGTCTTTCTCAAGAAGTACATCACTTGTGAAGGTAGATACCAAACTGTTTATAATTCTGAACTCCCTTTACTTTCTCATCTCCACCATGGCATTTTATTGAACATTCCATATTATCTACTGCATGACTTGCATCATATGGCGGCATTTGTCCAGACTGCTAAGCACCCACTTTCCTCCCTCACCCACCATGGTCTTATGAAATTAATAATTTTAAGAACCCTTGCCCAACATCATATAACCTGGGAGCAATTCATAGCTCGAGCTCAGGAACCCACTCCCTTGCAGATTGTCCCAATATAATAGGTACGAGTTCAACCACAGCAGGAGGATCGGAGTCCCTCCAATGAAGTTTGGGGGGGGGGGATGAAACTGTATTAGAAGAAGAGCAACTGGGGGCACAAGCAGAGCCATTTGGGGGGGATGAAACTGTATTAGAAGAAGAGCAATTGGGGGCACAAGCAGAGCCATTTGGGGGGGATGAAACTGTATTAGAAGAAGAGCAATTGGGGGCACAAGCAGAGCCGTTGGGGGAGGGTGTAGATAAAAACCTTGTGGAAAACCCAGACAACAGGGCAGCTCTGACAGCAGAAGGTGAAATTGGAGCAGCACTAAATGCTGCGACAAGTGAACCTGAAGGTGACAGAGCCAAGGCAATAGAAGAAAACATTGAGATGGTAACTATTGAATCCTCATCTGAGTGGGGAGGAGGAACTTTAATTGAAGAAGAACAACATGAGGAGCATGAAAACATTCCTTCGACCTCAGCTGTGAATCCCGATATACCAGCTCCACAAAAGAAAACACCACAAAGGAAAAGAAAGAGATTAATCAATGAATTTAACATAACCTCACCAATTAGAAGAAAAAGAACTAGATCAGCTACAGTAGCAGAGACAACCAGAAAAAGATGGGAAACCTTAGAGGCATAGGTTGAGCTCCCGATCCTTGTACCGAGACCAATGGATGCTCCACAAAGGCCAGTTGAGGAAGAACCCAGAATTGAAGGACTTCTGGCTGAGAACACATTGTTAAAAGAGGACCTCCAATTACTTCGAAGGGAATTGGAAACCTGGAAGGAAACCTGCAGAAAACTAGGTGAAAGGAAATTGTATACATTGGTAGAGGCTGCAGACCAACTGGAGGAATCAAACTCTACCGTTCCTGGCAAGGAAGATGAACGAGTAATCTGTCCCACTTGTGGAGAAATCTTTAAGGAGGCAAGCCACACGATTATACTTTGTACCTGCTCAGCACAACAGCCCGCGCCCACAATAGAGGAAGCTGCAGAAAAAGAAGATGCTGTCACACAAGAACCACCATCTTTAACCATCCTTGCTAAAGCTGCCACCAATCCTGTGACAGAGGAGCTAAGGAATGAAATCATGTATGATGATGGGGATAAAGAATATACTGTAACCCCAGAATGCTCCCACGACACAGAGATTATAGAGCAGATGGGAGAAGAACCTAGAATGGAGGACACTCTGGAGCTTAATAAAGAATATATTGTAACCCCAGAATGCTCCCATGAAACAAAGATTATAGAGCAGATGGGAGAAGAACCTTGAATGGAGGACACTCTGGAGCTTAATGAAAAATTCTATACTGTAACCCCAGAATGCTCCCACAACAAAGAGATTTTAGAAGCTGAGCCACAAAGACAAGACATTGATGAACTTGAACAGGGTGCTGTAACACAAGAACCAGCAAACCTGAGTATACTTGTCCAATCTGCCAAACAGATGGGAGAAGAACCTAGGATAAAGGACACTCTGGAGTTTAATGAAGAACTCTGTGTTGTAACCCCAGATTGTTCCCATGACACAGAGCTCATAGGAGAAGAATTGCAACAATAGGAGGATGAAGGGGCAAGCCAGGATGTTGCTACACAAGAACCAACATCCTTGGAGGCTGCAACAGGAACTCCTGAATTTCAATTAGAAGATAACCCTGGAATGGATATCATTCCCGATACACAGTGGAGCGAGGATGAACAGGTACAGACACAATCGTCAGGTGACACCGAAATCTTGGAGGAGGACCTGCACAATGAGAAAGATATCCAATCTCAGCAGCAGAAGGACAAAGAAGACATTGTTACACAAGAACCAGTGTCTCTAGAAGTAACGGATGTAGCTGCTGAAGAGAATTCAGGGGATGTTGCTGTTACACAAGAACCAACAACTCTTGACCCAAATTCAGAAATGCAGGTTGTCAAAGAAAAAGACACTATTACATAAGAACCAGTGTCTCTAAAAGCAATGAATGTAGCTGCTAGAGAGAGTTTAAAGGATGTTGTTGTTACACAAGAAACAGCAACTCTCATAGTAGACTTAGATGTGCTGGAAGACACTATCCCACAAGAACCAGTGCTTCTACCTCTTAGAAATGTCATTGATTTGGACTCAGATTAAGATTTCCTTTCAAGTCCTCCCCAGGCACAGCATATAATGAGACTGCAGGAAGAAAGTGACTTCCACTTGCACCAACTACATTTCCAGACACCAGCAGGTAGCATTGGAAGGGAGTAGGCACATATGGCAGGCTGCCTCCTCTACACTTAGAAGCCGAGATCCTTACTGTTTCAAGAATTTCAAGCAGGCACTTTCCAGAGTCAAGGGCTATGTGGGAAATATGAGGGAGAGTGGAGTTAATTGGTTGGGTTTGAAATTCGAATTCCCCCTCATTTGGTGGCCAGCAAAACCGCATAATATGGATTTTCCTTGACTAGGGAAAAGGAGCAGTGAGGCTGGAAAGTATTGGGTTACTCACAGAGGCTTTTTAAAAGACAGATGAGGTGCATGAGTTTCCTACAACTTTTCCTCCCTCCATGAACAGAGCTCAGTACAGGACTCAGATTTCGAATGATGCAGGTTGTTGCAAGATGACATGCAACAGGATAGTTGGGGGGAGATGTTGAGCCTAGAATTGGCCCCTTTTAATCATCCTCGATCACCTTTTCTTCCTCTGTCCTACACCATTTAGCATGCTAATCAGACCTGTTGTCCTCACTTTGTTCCCCCAAGATGCCAAGGTATGACTGATCATTGCTTTATCTTATTAATGCTTATGATTGTGATAATTAAGGTTGTTTATCTCTCAATTGTGCTAACATGTTATGATTTATGAAGATAGTTTGAGATAAGTGGACTACAGGAAGGTGGGGCTGAACAAGTCTTGAAAGGAGGGATGTTCGCTTCTTAAAAAGGATCCTTGGGGCTCCGATCATCAATTAAGGCACATGGTTCTAATGTAACATCCTAGACGGAGCTGTGACAGGGCAGCTGTAACAGAATGCGCTGTCATTGGAGATCTTTAGTATATTGTTGCTCGAGTATAATTGTGATCTGGAAAGATCACTACTCCTGGGCCAATCAACAACTTTCTCGCATTTTTCTATGTCTCTACTATGCCACGTTTGTAATAGCTAGTATTATTTAGGGCGCCTGAAGATTAGAAATCTTCATGGCTTCCCGTTATTAGGATTGGACGTTATGATCTGCATGTATAAATATGGGGAGCTACCTCAACCCAGGGGGTTGAACAACGGAGAATTCATTCATTGTATTAGCAGTGGAAGCAAATTGTGTAATCATCCTTCTGTTAATATAAAGAGTTACCTCTGTGTTAAAGGAACTTTACGTTGTTCAGCCAGCATCTCTATGTGAAGGCTGGGCCCATCTTCCACAGAGATTGCTGAGTTAAAGTAGGACTTCTTGAATTTATTGTTGTGTGATGTTTTGTTAATGATATTTCCTTTGTACGCAGCAGTAGTAAGTGTGGATTTGCAGTATAATTAGGATTACATTTCCTTGAGATTGGTAAGTGGTACAGAGTGACATTCGACTGAGTAGGAAACTTTCTTTATGCAATTCGTGTGATAGTTGTACACAACCTTGTTCATCCTGCAGTTTGAGTTGTTGTCCCATGAACCCTTGCAAGTTATCTTTCCTGATTGTTGATTTTCATTCCTGTAATTCAAACTCTTAGAGCAGTTGAACTCAATCCTTTGCAATTGAATTTCTAGATTAATATTCAGTTTATGCTTATGGTTTTCAAGAGTGATCAGATTGAAGAGGTGATTGTTCTAGGATGTGAATAGGATTTCTTTTTATCTTCAATTGTTGTTGAATCTTACATCATTTCTTGTTGAAGCATGGTAGAAAGGAATTGAAATTGTAGCATTTAGAAGGAAATTGGGATTACACAGATCCTTGGGATGGACATAGTTGTTAGAGGATAAAAGTTTTCAATTATAGTGATTTGGTGTTTAAGCATAGATTGTGCATTTATCCTTTGAAATAAAATACTTTCTCGAGTTGACAATAAATCTCGTATGCTCTGTATGTTGGTAATAATCTATCTGCATATTGGGTGCTCGACAATGATGTCAAAAAATGTAATTGCTAGCTGACCTTGATCTTTGTTGCAGGTGTTCTTGTGACTTGTTTTTTGCGGTTCTCTGCTCGTCCTCTGGCTTTGGATTATAATGTATTTCGGCCATCGTTTCCCTCTGACCTCACACATTAGGGGGAATCTGTTATAGGTCAAACTTGCACCTCTCCATCCATGATCACCTTGAGTTGTTGATCACACAAAAGGACAACTTGGATGGAGGAGCATGTTGACCTTAGATGATACTTTGACTTACTCCATTTCCTAACTTTACTGGAAAAAACCCTAAACATATCATTCTGAGATATGAACGCTACTCTAGTCAAAGAGACTAGCGCCCATATGTTACTCCAGTGTATAAAAGTAGCGCTCAAAGCCTTATGAGCGCTACTCCTTCTCAGCATAGTAGCACTCAACATTTAAAATTCGATGAGCGCTAGTTGGTAAGCTCTAAAGTAGCGCCCTATATGCTACTTCACTGAACAATAGTCGCGTACATATCAAAAGACGATTAAAAAATAATTAATTTGCTCGAGGAGGATTAGTTGCTGGTAGTTTCCCAACTTCCCCAACTTCCTCCATAACCATACATCAACCTGAACTACTTCTCTAATCCTATAAATACAAAGAAGACTAAAGAGAAAGGTTAGATGGATTAATGGAGAAACTTTGAGACATAGAGATCTAAAGAAGAAGCTTGCATTGGAGGAGTTGATACTGAAGATATCCAAGCCAGAGAAGAACAAGAGCCCAGAATCAAGTTGCAGGAGCCTGTCATAGAGTCAGGTATACTTGTACATCAATTTACTTTTGACAATAAAGGTTGAAGTGTCTTTCTTTGTTCCAACTTAAATGTGTTCTAAAATGACATCTTAATTGGATCTGTTTTGGTCGATATTGAATGTTAAACATTGTTTTTGTTTCTTTCAAGCTTTATATATTGTCCAAGATGCTTTGAGAAAGGTATTGTTATTGCAAGTTTACTGAAAGGAAGGTAGATTTGAAGGTTGAGCACAAGATCAAGTAAAGGCTAGGATCGAACTTCGATTGAAAGGTGTGTTCTCAAGATCCATAGCTTATTTATTTTCATAAATATTTCTGTAATATCATCAATGCACTTACCTGTCAACCCACTCCAGTTGATAGCATTAGTTTCCTTGCTATAGGGTAGATTTGCCCGACAACAAAGATGTTAGTAGTAGAGGTATTTACTCTATACAAGGGGACTCCCTCTTTGGAGGGGTGCAGGATTAGTGGAAACCATCTAATGATGTTCAAGAGGGAAGGGATTGGTGAGTACCATTGGCTACTCTAGATCCCCTAGTTGACCCAAATATTGATTAATTTCATCCATTTATGAAATTCATTAGTAGGGTTCTCTTCAATACAAATTTTATTTGAAAATTTAATATTTTCTTTTCCTTTTCATTGCCAACATTAACATTGGGGTTTTGTGTTGTTCCATCTCCAACATTATAATTATTCTTTTTATTCTTCCTCTTACCTCCAAGTTTCTAGTTGTATTTCGAAGAAGTGGACTGAGCATAATGAATGGTAAGTTTATGGGTGGACTCAACAGAACAAACATCATAAGTGGACTTAACATAATGAACATCATGAGCAACATTATGGGTGGATTGGATAGCTTTAAGCATATTTTGGTGATTGGAAACTTGTCAAATATAGCTTTCCAAAATATCAACCATAACACTAGTCACAAAGAAATATTGCCATTAACATTTGGTCTTGGTGCATGTTTCAAAATATCAGATGATGATTGAAGTGCATGAAGGATTAAGTCATATAGAAGGACAGATTGGAAATAAATCAAATCCAAATGTTATGCACATAAAATAACTTGATCTTTGTAATAGCCCTTCACATCACTATATCCTTAGGAGTGTTTCTAAAATAAGATTTCCCAAACCAGTCTATGACGGATTTAGTATTGATGTCATCTCTAATGATTCATTGTCAACATTAAGATTCATTGATATAATTATATATATAAGTGGACATGGATTGCTAAAGCTAAGTTAACAATTCAGTTTCTAGTACATAACGAATAGGCATTGAAAATGTGTCAAAAAGAATATTTCTAAGGATGAGAAGTAAGAAAAATAAGTGCAAGGTGATTCAATGTATCACTTAGAAACATTGTTTCCAAGGTCTACTAGAATAAGCACAATAAATTCTATAATCTACGAATGATTTAGACAAGCACCGAGATGGAATTTCATGACATGTGTTGATGAAGATTCCCTTGATCACCATCAAACTTGGAAATGTTTGATGGAAACTTCGTAAGGATGATGGGACATGTGGGTTGATGGTGAATAAACTCACTTGTTAAATGCAATAAGTAGAACAAGTTTAAAGTCTTTGAAAATGGTGAACCTGGATGAGTACATGCAAGAGGGTTCCTAAAAGAAATTCCTTCAAAACCTTCACACCTGAAATTACCTTAAACATAACTACCCCTAAGACGACAACCTCTAGGAATACTCTAGTTCCTTAGGATATTACTTTCCCCTAGATATTGTTTCCACCATGAGTATTACCATTACCTAGGACATTTATAGTATTAAGTGGGGAAGTAGCATTAAGAAGAACACTCCAACCATAAGGGAAACCTAAGTTTGGAACTATGGATCCACCTATTGATATAACATATATAGGTGGAAACCTCCATTTCCTACATTAAAACTCTGAGTGTTACATCCACCAAAGGAGAATCTTGAAGTGGAAACTAGAGTTCTTATGGTGGGAATTCAAATTCTAGGATGAATAAAAGGTTGTAATTTGTTCTAATAGATGGCATCTCCAATGAATAGGTACTAGAAACATATGGCATATTGGTGAAATTAATTTCTCCATCATTTAGGGATATGAATGGGGCATTGGTGCCTGCTCTAGATACACTAGGCGTAGTAGGGTTAGGTTCCCCATGGTGTGATACTCATATTCATAATAAGTTGGGCACACAAATATTGCATGCCTTAATTTCTTTGGTTCAGGGATTTTTCATTCATCCGAAGGTCTTGAGAGTGCCTCTCCAATCTATCAATCACTAAGAGATCTTTCATATTCATGAACACAATTAAAACAAGTACATTCCTCAAACACTTTTGCGTCGTATTAAGAAAGCACATAATAATAGGCCAAGTAAATCACATTGCGATATGAAATTCATGCATTTTCATATAAATTAATTAATAACACATATTTGTGGAGAGGGTAAGAGATAGAGAATAATAATCTATATAAAATTTAAAGGCATATTTAAGTCTTAATGAAACAATCATAAGTACATATCCTCATGTCCTTGACCAAATGTATTGATCTATTTTTAGTGACAATATATTATATTACTATGGTGGAGGATCAAATTGGTGGCTCTTGGTATCCACTCAAGATAATTGGATTGTTAAAGAAGCTAATAACTAGCTTCTCCTTGTCGATGTCGTGAGCCCAAAATTATTTCACCGTATTAATCTCAATTCCTTTATATTTTTGACACTTTCAAACACCTTCTTTGTCCCCTTTCTCTCAGCCTTTGATCCTCTATTTGTAGGTTAGGTGGGTGATCACATCAAACTTTAAAGCGTAGGCAAGTTGCATAAGTACATTCCATGTGTGATCTTCACTTATGATTTTTATTTTATTTTAAAGTTTTATTTCCTTTTATGTGGGTTTGCAATGTTGCCACATTTATTTTACTCAAAAAGTGAGTCATGTCATGGTTTTCCTTAAGAAAATATATGAGAATCACTATATTCCAAAAGGAAAAGCAAGGGCAAGTGATAAAAATACATGCAAACTTCATAGTAGGACCTGCAATCTTTGTGTTATCAAGTATCACATATTCGGTCACCATAGAGTAAGGGTGTAAATATATTTATTATAATGGGAGGCCCTCTTTTATGTGGATGTAATAGGAAAATCACACTGAATTGGGAAAAATGACTAAAACCCTAAGCATGCCTAAAAATGGTTATGGTCAATAGAGCTGTGAAGGTTTATTTTTAACTATGTTAAACATAATGATGGATTTTATCGAATTTGTACATTATGAGTATACAAACAATCATCTTAATGACTACTTAAATTTTTCCATAGGATTAGGAATGAGTGAAAGGAACTTGATTTCATTTTTTGGTGTCCATGATTGGCCGTAGGAAAAACAAGAAAGTAGTAAGGAAAATTTTATACTTACCTAAAACAACAATTGTATGTGGTAGCCTAAAATGAACCCAAACACACTTGAAAAATAACTTTATAGTGGCCTCCATAGTGGCCTCCAATATGATACACTTCTAACAAGGATATAAAAAGGTCATTAAGTTGGAGATCCAATCAACAACCACAAATACACAATAAATACACAATAGTTATTGTGATTAGTTGAGGTCATTCTTTCATATAATCCATAGAGACTAATTTTGTACGCTTTTCCAAAGTAAGTAGAGTAGTGCACAATCTCTAATTCTTGATGGTAGGTTTATTAATAACAAAGGAATAGATAGTCACCCTCGACATGGAAAAAATAGTTTACTTGTATGGTTAATGTTTGATATGCAATATAAAATTTAAGATCATTCTCATACAAATGGGCCCATTTGGGAGTCTTATATGCACAATAATTAACTATAGTGGTTAGTGTCAAGTGTGGTGACATGAATAGATTTAGATTGGTAGTACATAACTTATTTGTGTTACTCTTCTTATACTCGATATTTAAGTCGGATTGTTGGAAGTATGTGGACCACTTTTGATGATAGTTATTTTGTATCTTTCCTTACATCTACATGAATTGTAGAGGCTTATGATGAATATGATCAATGTAGATAATTATTTCCATTATGATAATATAATGCATCCACTACTAATATGTATACAATGGAATACTTATGAACTACAACGTAGTTGTATACATTAATGGTAGGGGCTTATGATCAATATGATCAATGTGGATAATTATTTCCTTTATGATAATATAATGCATCCACTACTAATATGTCTACAATGGAGTACTTATGAACTACAAGGTAGATGTGTAGGCCATTATTAGATGCTAGTGTTGAATGAGGATTGCAATGTCAACATAATTGCAAACATCTATCTCAATAAGTGAATGGATGTTGTAGGTATGATAAAATGAACATGAGTATTAAACAAAAGCAACATTTTAGATCTTTCAATACTTCTTTTTACACTTCAACTCATTCTTTTTCCTTTGTCTCTACCCTTAGTCACTTTGCATGGACTAAGTGATATGGCATAAACCCCAAAAAAACATGTGGTAATCTTGGTTGTATTATCATGCACACCATGGTCATTCATGATGTATCCCAAATACTTAATTATATTCATGTTGAATGAACATTTTGTAGATTGGAATATAAATTATGTAGTAGATGGGTTGTCAATACTTGTTGAATGTGCTTCATATGCTCCTCTAGGTTCTAGTAAAGATAAGAATACCATGTAGATATACCACTATGAAGGAATTCATGAATGGTCAACATGTCATCCCATATCCTCATCAACATTTTTGGGGTATTATTTGAGCTAAAAGGCATATTTAGACTCTAATCCTACCTCTCACACATCAATTTTCTTGATTGATACTTGGTAATATCCAAACTTCAAATAAATATTATTGAAAAATTTGGTGCCCTTAAGTTGATTGAGAATAACATCAATCTAGGGGATTGGATACAAAATCTTGACTATGATATTATTCATCCCCAAAATTAATAAAAAGTTATCATTTTCCTTCTTTTGAACCAATAGAATTAGGTTATCCCAAGGTGAGAAGCTTTGGTAGAATGTGACCCTTTTATATCATCTCTTGAGTTTGTTGTTTGAGCTCCTCCTTCTCAAGAAGAGATAATTTTCATATTGATCTATTGAGTAGAGGAGAATCACGTGTTGGATAAATTTCATGTTTTACCTAATAGTGCAAATGCATCTTTATAGGTGAGGCTAATATATCTATGTATTCTTTTACCATGTCATGTGTACATGCTCCTACTACATAGAGATACTCTATATAGAGTATTTGGAAATCATGGTGAATCATCTTTCATTCACTTTTTGAACAAAACACGGAAATGAAAAATTTGCTCATCTCAAATTTGCTTATCTCAAAGATACTTCTAACATATTGTAGATTTGAGCTCCCAAAATAGCAATGACATTATGGAGACTAGACTTATAAACAACATGTTAAACTTTGCCACATACATGGTTTTCTTAAAAGGACATCGCCTCAAGTGGGAAAACATCATGCAATATCTCATCTTTGAATGGATTCATGCCATAGTGCAAGTGAAATTTTGAGTCACCTCGACGTCTCATTCCTGAGTTAACTCTTGGTATATAGCTAGGGGTGTAGTGTCATCTATTATATCAACTCTTGATAATATCTACTAGGATTAGGTTCTTTTGACTATAATTGTCAACAATGAAATGTAGTAGAGTCCTCTTCACCCACATTTGTGAGTGGAAGAGGTGATCTAGTTGGTTCCTTTGGTTGGACCTCTGTAGTTGGAATGGTAAAATTGTGTTCTATATCGATGATATGTTCTCCTTTATATCTCACTTAGAATTAGAATTGATTGAGATAGAATAAAATTTTGCAGCTTTCACCTTAAGGTTTAGCCAATAATGGTTGCTTAGAATGAAAATTGTCTAACACAATTTCATGGAAATCACACCACATTCTAGTGTCCTTTTACTTCCCATTACTCTTCTTTATATGTTGTTTGGATAAATTATTTTAAAATTGGATATAAAATTAGGGTTACCTTTAATATTCTTTTTGGTCAATTAGAATTATTTTGAAAATATGATCATAACAATTGACACAACATCTATCCATGATTGATCATTATATAAAATGACTTTCATGAGTGATAGTTCTTTTGAAAGTCACCCTAAGGCTCGTTATATTATAAGAAAGCAACCTTAATCTATCCATGAGTGACCATTACATAAAATGACTTTAAGGAGTGATGAGTGTTTTCAAAGTCACCCTAAAGGCTCGTTATGTTATAAGAAAGCAACCCTATGAGATGTGTAAAATAAGAAAAATAAAATAAACAAGAATGAAAAGATTGCATACCTAAGCATAATATACCAAACACTAAATTGGAGTTACAATCCAATCCTTTATAAAGCTAGGGTTTGGAGCAAACTTGTGTGAAATCCTAGCATAATATACCAAACACTAAATTGGAGTTACAATCCAATCCTTTATAAAGCTAGGGTTTGGAGCAAACTTGTGTGAAATCCTATTGTAGCAATAGATGTCATAGGAAAAGTGTATAATTGAAAAATAAGAGGATTTTTTTTCTTCTAAATTTTCAAAATTCATTAATCAATAAACTAAATTGTGCAGGACGGCGGCATTAAAATTGAAGGGATCTTGATGTAAGAAGCCATGCTATGAAAGTCGCATGGATAGAATCTGGATGGAATTAAATGGCAAGGTAAGTCACCAAAATGGTGTCGCTCAACTAACTGGTACAAGTAAATATACAACCCATGTGTCAGTCCTTTAAGTCGTAGTTTCTAGTACGAGATAGTGATATTTTGACAACGGAACAACGCAATAACAAGCATGTACTGTTGTAAAAAGGGATTATTTACCAGAAACTTCTTTTATAAAGAGGTGTCTGACCAATGTGCTCAGAAGAAGCGTCGAAACCCTTTGTGGAAGTTGGTGCAGGCAACCAAATTAGTTCCGTTAGTGGAACTGTGTCAATAACTATAGGATCTCGTGAATTGTGTCACAGGATGTCGAGGGAAGAAGATCAGATTCCATGTCCCAAACCTTTACCTTTGTTGTCTCTCAATCACGTTTCACTCCTTTGCAAATCTGTCACGGCTTCCACGAAATTCTACGAGAATGTTCTTGGATTTCAGCTTGTGAGGAGGCCATCTTCATTCGATTTTGTAGGAGCCTGGTAAGACATTCGTATCAAAATAATTAATCAGCAAACACTACTCTTTGCATGTACTATAATATATAGATTTTGCTTCTGAGGGATCTAACATATCACTGCGATCCAGGTTATTCAATTACGGTGTGGGAATACATCTCTTGCAGTGCGAGTCTTTGGATGATCTTCCAAATAAAACTGAGATCAATCCAAGAGATAACCATATCTCTTTTCAGGTTTACTATAAAGTCCCTTGCACACCTTTGACAGATTACTGTTATCATTCTTGCGGGATGTGCTTCATGTTATAGGTCTTCAAATAACTGTTGCTGTATTTTTCTCTTGCAGTGCGCAGATATGTGTTTAGTGGAAAAGAGACTGCAAGAAATGCGCATCAATTATAAAAAACGTGTTGTGGAGGAAGGAGGATTGTACGTAGACCAACTTTTCTTCCATGATCCTGATGGTTACATGATCGAGATCTGCAACTGCGAGAATCTACCTGTTATTCCTGTGCGATCAACCTCTTCTGTCAGATCAACCTCTCAGCGGTTTGCTTTACCTCAATCTAACCCTAAATTGGAGCGCCGAGAAGACAGCTTCTCAGAAATCTCTTTAGTTCCAATGAATGTTGCTACAACAAAAAAGGACTTCCCTTCTTTGAGTAAGCTATTCACCTAAACGGTTAAACAGGATCGTATAGTTTAGTTTTATTTTAGTCTGAGTATCTTCCAAAATGTTTCAATAAAATTAGGGATGTGTGTATACATAACTGTACTTCAAGCTTTTTCTTGAATCTAAACCATTATAGTTCTCTTTCCATCTATCTTTTTTATCTAGATTTTTCTCCTCCCTCGCTGTTTCTTCTCTTTTCGATCTAGATTTTTCTCCTCTTTCGCTGCTTCTTTTCGATGAATATTTAGTGGCTCTGAACTTGTTGGATCTCATAGACCTTAAAATTAGGGCATCTCTTCAATCGATTCTTACATGTATTTTCTTTTCTTTGTTGACTTGTGATGAACAGAAAAGGAGATCGAAACCATTGGACCAGAGAGTCGCTACTCATCTGATGCTTTTGATGATAAAAAACTATTTTTTCTCAATATGATGGATTTTTTGATGATAAAAAACTATTTTTTCTCAATATGATGGATTTTTATTTGTAAGGGCCAGATATATGGCCGTGAATGCGAAATAATATGCAAGGTAGCTAATAAGATGATAATTGGCGATTTTATCCTGTTACAATTTGAGAAATTTGATGCGTACCGGGTAGAGATTTCAGGATTGGCATGATATTGAGGGATCCAGGTGTAAGTGTATTGTATTTTATTTGTTAAGAATCATAATGTATATTAGACTGTCCACTTGGAGTAGGGAGGCACAGTGCTGTTAATCTCGTTCAGAATGTAATTTATAGTATAAATAAAATTGAGTGGAAACTATCGAAATGTCACTTCTCGTTCATAAATTGTAATGTTGGGTGTTTCTCTTCTCTGGTTATAAATATAGATCTTAGGTTAAAATTACCTTTATTTATTTTATGAGTGTTGGGTGTTTCTCTTCTCTGGTTATAAATATAGATCTTAGGTTAAAATTACCTTTATTTATTTTATATATATATATATATATATATATATATATATATATATATATATATTGTGATGTGAGTTATAATTGATAAAGACAGATCTACAATATCTATTATATATTAGAAAAAAAATTAAAAAAAATAAGTATAAATTTATTATAAGAATGTGAAAAATGTAACAAATGAAAGTGAATACCTGAAAATGTAACAAATAATAAATAATAATGAATGAAAAATTATTAATAGAATTGAAAATTTTATAAATGAAATAGTAATAAGAGATAATATGATATAAAATTTGAAAGGTAAAGAAATGGAAAAGTAAGTTGAAATTATTGATGTACACATAATGAACATAAACTTACTATAAAAATGTAATAAATGAAAGTGAATAGTTGAAAATGTAACAAATAATAAATAATAATGAAAAACTGATTAATAATACTGAAAATTTTATAAATGAAATAGTAATAAGAGATAATATGATGTAAAATTTGGAAGGTAAAGAAATGGAAAAATAAGTTGAAATTATTGATGTACACATAATAACAAATTATTTAGAAAAAAAATATATAATTAATAATGAGAAGGAAACTTCTCTAGAGCTGTGACAAATATATTTGAAAAGTATTGGTTCCAAACTACTTCTAAATATAGGATATAAAGAAAAGGAGCTAGGAAAATTTGACTAGATAAAGGTAAAATTTGAGTTGAAAATTTGAAAGATGGGATATAAGGAAAGGAGCTAGGAAAATTTGATTAGATAAAGGTAAAATTTGAGTTGAAGATTAGATTTAAAGATATGGGCCTTGGATAAAAAAAATTAATGTTGATAAGGCTGAAATTGTTTTAAAGGATGATGCTTCTTCTAGTGGTTTTTATAATGATAATCATGCAAGTGAAGGTGTCAAACATGGACAAAAATAAGTTCAAAGATAGGGTGTATATATACAAATTATCTACAATAGAAATGAGCATATTTGACATGGAGTTGGATGAAATCTAATATGAATATATGTTCAACAAATAAAAAATGGAACTTACAATTAAGTAAAACCTATTATTATTGGATTGTGTATATTTATGATAAATGATAAATATTAATGTGAAATGATAAATATTTTTTTCAGCATTGTGTTTTGATAACTAAGAATTTAATATGGATGTTAATTGTTGATGCCTAATATCAAATATATGTAATCAATTTATAATTTTCTCTATATGTTTAAGGGTTGTAAGGGTTGTGATTGCTCTATATGAAGATAATAATACAATCCATGTTTTCCCTATTATGTTGAAGGGAAGAAGTAATGATGCTTTGTGATAGATGTTTTTGAAGTCATTAAGAAAATTCTTCTTTTTGACATCTTCATGATGTAATATCTTGATATAGCTATAATTGTTTCATGAAAAAAAAAAGTGAAAATAAATGTTTTCTTTTTATATTTGAACAGAAATTATTATAATTTTTTTGATCATTAATAATGATAGTACATTGAAACATAGACACTAAATACTCTTAAACTAAAAAAACCATTACTTATATATTAGAATGGATGTTATTAATGGAAATATTATAAGTTCCATGTCAAGTATTGAGTTCAAGGAAAGAAGTCATAGTGTTCAGTTTTTTCCCAAATTTTTTAATTATATTAATTCTTAACTTTAATCATTTTTATTTATTTACTTACTTAATGAATTTATTTATATATTTCTATTTT
Organism: Larix kaempferi; assembly: GCA_027924585.1. Taxonomy (NCBI): domain Eukaryota; kingdom Viridiplantae; phylum Streptophyta; class Pinopsida; order Pinales; family Pinaceae; genus Larix; species Larix kaempferi. The sequence continues at coordinate 10,930,948 of BSBM01001409.1, read as the reverse complement.
CTTACATTTTCATTTTCATATTTTTTCCATAAAAATTAATTTAATTTTATAAATTCCTTTAAATGATTTAATTTGATAAATATAATAAACTACAACATTTTTTTAGTGAATATATAACATAGTGATACTTTTAGAGACAAATCAGATGGAGATATATATTAATCAAACTCTAATCATAAATGTTATAACATAATGACACTTTTAGAGACAAATCAGATGTAGTTATGCATTAATCAAGCTCGAACTAGAGAGAGTCATATATCAATGATAAGATGTAACTGTTCTTAGGCAAACATTGAAATCATTGACGTGAAGACCTATAGGTCAACATCTGCAATACAATGAATAGTGTGCAAACGTAAAAATGAATAAATGTATATATTTATTTGCAATGCAATTCAATGAAGAGTGTGAAAATCTAAAAAAGGAATAAATGTATATATTGTGTATATTCATATAAATGATTAGCCATAAGAGATAGGGTTCTAGGTGTCAACCATATTGGGTATAAACATAAAACTCTGTTGTGATAAGTTACCATTAAGGAGAGCATTAGGTGTCAACCATATTGGGTATAAACATAAAACTCTGTTGTGATAAGTTACCATTAAAAAGAGCATTGATAACTAACCAACACAGCATAGTAAAACCAATCATGTTTATTAAATTGTAGGCAATGAAAAAGTATAGAATGCAGCATAGAATATAACAGTATTTAGTTAGAATAAGTAGGTACTGTGCTATGGCAGAGAGGATTAGATACTTATGGACTAAATAGAATTGAATGGAAACAATTATAGTCTCACATATCTATCCCTGCAGTCTCTCGATCTATGCTTTATCATTATTAATCCACAGGACAGAAACATTTCAATTGAAATTACAGCTTTCTACTATAATGGATTACGCAGTCGCTTATTTGAAGCGTTGCATATGTAGACTGAATCTGTTGCACGCAGCTTTCAAGTAATTCATATACTTTTAACTTTGCATTCTGCTAAAACGGGTATATGAAAATTACCTAAATGTCTATTGATTCCTCTGTTTTGGTATCATTTATGAGATGTGTTAAAGCATGACAAACCATCTATCTAATAACTGACGACTTAGCTCTGCAATTTGTACAGACTTAACTCAGCGCCGCATTTAATTTACTGGAAACAGCCTGTCCTGACATAATGAAATATCTTCATTGCATCTGGTCGAAATATCTTCCATGGTCGAGGTCCATTGTTGTCTGTAACTCAATGAACGATAATTCATAGATTCTCAATGTTATATTGATTCTTGAGGTTTTCTGTTGTGTGTCCTGAACTCCACGTGAAGATGTTGGATACTGATGTGGATGAGAGCACGAAAAAGGGAAGTGTGTACAAAATCGCATGAAATTTTCGTTGAATGGGATTTACTTGGTTATGAATCACGAAGAGCGCTCTCGCAAAAATCACAAAACCAGTGAAGGGACAACGCAAGTTTGCAAAGTTGCAAACCCTAAATTAAAATCGATACAAGAAGTTACGGAAATAAAGGAAGGATAAATCGATAAACTTTATTACATAGTAGGCCAGATCTGATCATAACCAGGTATAGATATTATCCAAATAGTACGCCAAATCTGATAACCAGGTATGTACAGATATAATCGCCATACAGGACCATGGACGCGTAGCCTGTAGGATAAAAGACAACTAAAACGCGTAGCTTTTCCTTGCGAAATTTGTTTTTGGAAATTGTTATTTCTACAATTATGTAATTTCAGTAATGCTAATAGTTTCTCCCAGACTAAATGCTTTATTTTAAAACTATCTTAATTGTTTTTTCTATGACCTATTTTAAAATATCCAACTAGTCTATTTGAGCACTCCAACACAACAAGAAAATCTATCTTTTAGCACCACTTATATATTGTGGTCTAAATGTGGTGGTATTGGCACCACTTACATTTTTGTGGTGTTAAGGTGGTGTTATTAACACCATTTACATCAAGCGCAACAAGTTCACAATTTTCTTGGGGGAAAATAGCTCAATTCAATTATTCATTTTTTTTATATTATTTAAATACAATTTACAACTAAATAGAAACAACCATTTTTAACTTATTACGATTATAAAGTAGTAATAAAAATTATTTGATAAAAATTAGTATTATTATTAGGGTTTTAGCATAAGACATGGGTCTTGGATCCATGGATATGGTCAATGGAGAAAGAAAACCTCTACATAGGGACCTAAAAGAATCTTTTAGGAATATAGGGCCAAGAAAGACACCACAATATAGGTCCCCACACATATTCCTAAGACTATTCTTAGCCTCTAAGTATGGGATTTCACAATGTTATAAGCTTTTAATCACTAGGGATAGGTCGAGACGCCCTCAACATGATTGACAAAACAATCATAGGCCTTAGCCTAAAGGAATCCTAAGCATAGAGAAATGTCATGTTGCCAAGTACAATATAGTGGTGCTAAGCTCATATTTGTCACATAGACATGTACAAAAAGGATTTAATTATGATGATTTGCACCATAAACACAACAACATCAAAAATATAATTATTTTGTTATAACTTAAGTCAAATTTTTTCATTCAAATAAATCCTCATGATTAATTTATGATGTTTTAAACAATAATCACAACAATTTCAATTATTTGTTTTTATACTATTTAAACAAATATGCTCACATGATTCATTTATGAGGTTTTGCACCACAAACATAACAAGTTCACAAATAATTATTTTGTAAATAGATCAACTTGATTATTCATTTTTAGAATTATTCGAGCAAATAAATACCTATGATTTTAATATCGACAAATAATTAAAAGCAACCATTTTTAATTTATTAATATTCTAAAATATTAATAAAAGCGATTTGAATTGAAATTTCATTAGTTGATAGGGTAAATTTTTATTGATATTATTAAATTTCTTGATGTATATTAGTATCATTACTAGGCTTTGTGCACAAGGCATGGGTCTCAGATCCTTAGGCATGTTTGAGGGAGGAAACCTCTTCCTTGGGCCTTAAATGAAGCTTTTAGGAATCTACGTCCAAGAAATATGGTCAACACACATATACTCCTAAGAGTATTCTTAACATCTATGTGTGGCTATTGATTGTATTATAAGGTTTTGATCACTAGTGATAGGTCAATTGGCCCTCTACCTAGTTAAGATAAGAAACCTATTCCTTAGCCTAAATGAAGCTTCTAGACATGTAGGTATATTAATGAATTGTCAAGCCAACAAAAATTACTTTTTGAGAAGATATATGGCCTTATAATAGGGATAATGGGGGGAATTGGAGGAAATAAAACTAGGTATATAAGTCTTTAGGGCATAGACACGATTAAGGAAGGAAACCTAGGCCTTGGACCTTAGAGGAAGCCTCTAGGCATATAATATGAACAAGTATACCTTGAAGCACCACATAAGACTTCCTAAGGGTGTTATTGGCCTAATATTGGGGGGATTAATGTAAGTAAGAGGGTGCTTTTAAGCACTATATATGGGTGTTTAGGCCCTTAACATGTTTGAGGGAGAAAACCTAGGGCTTAGTCCCTAGTGAAATATTTTGTGCATCCAAGGAAAAATACAATAGCTCGAACCACTACACATGACATATTGGGGTTACTATTTACCTATGAGTGAGGAAATCAACATCATTATGAGTTTTTTTTCTAGTATACATGGGTCTTAGTTGTTTGTATAATGTCATGGGAGGAAGCTTGGGCCTTTAACCCTAAGGGAAGCTTTAAAATGCACCCACGAACCACAAATACTATCCTTGGCATCTAAGAATTCATATAAGTGACACTAGGTATGTGAACCTTATACATAGTCATGGGAGGAATTATAGGAACTAGTCCCTAAAGGATAGTTTTAGGCATATCGGGCTAATAGCAACGACTCAAACTATCACCTAGGAGATCATGCAATGAATAGGATATGGGTGGGAATTTGTACTAGTGATGGGTCCTAGTAAATGGTTTGGGATGAAATTGAAAGAAGTATACACTAACAAAATATTATTGAGGTAATGGGAAATGATCAAGACCATGAACCATAACATGCACCCTTTAAAGTTTATATTCGGCACAATAGTTAGATATGAGCATAATCAAGAGTTTTTTCATAGAGGGATGGATCTGAATTCCATGACTGGATTCATAGGAGGAAAGAAATATCCTTATGTAGGTGTCCCAAGGCCTTCGCAATGATATTACATGGAACACAACCATGAATTTATCCCTAAAGAAATCATTAAGGCATCCAAATCCATTGAAACAATGTCTAGGTCTTGTGGCCTTTTATCCTTAGACAAGATCAATGGAGGAGACCTAAATATAAAACACTAAAGGAATCTTCTAGCCATCCAGGGCTAAGAAGGTTTCCTCCACCAACAACACATGGCCTCTTGAGAGTATAACTAGCATATGATTGTGGATGTTGGTGTCATTAGGTGGTTTTGAGAAGTATGTACATGTCGCGGGGCCTTGAGAGTGATTCTCTAGGGAAGAAGACCATGCTTTTAGCCCTAAATAAATCATTGAGGCATCCAAATCAATGAATTATAATGCCTCAAAGCACCATGCATGACTTCATAGGGGCATCGATTGTACTATGTATCTAAGTCTTATGGCCTTGGGGCCTTCGACATGGTTAGTGGAGGATACCTAAACCTTCACCTCTGAAGGAAGCTTGTAACCATCTAGGGGTAAGAAGTTTTCCTCCACCAACCATACACAACCTCCTAATTGTATAATTGGCCTGTGATTGAGGATGTTGTTACCATTAGGTGGTGTTTAGTAGTATGTACATGTCTTGAGCCCTTAGGAATTACGTTCCATGGAAGAAGACCATGTTTTTGTCCCTAAAGAAATCGTCGAGGCATGTAGAGCTGTGAACACTACCTAAAAGCACCATTTATTACTTCAGACTATGGCACTATGTATTTAGGTCTTATGGCCTTGGTGCCTTACACAATGTTAGTGGAGGAGACCTAAATCTCAAGCTCTAAATGATTCTTCTATCCATCTAAGGATAAGAATATTTCCTCCACTAAAAAAACATGGCCTCTTGAGAGTATCATTGGCCTATTTTTATGTCATTGCCATTAAGTGGTTTTGAGTAGTATCTACATGTCCGAAGGCCTTATGAATCTTGTTTTAGGGAAAAAAATCATGCCTTTGGCCCTAAAGAAATGATTAGGGAACATAGAGTGATGAACAATTCCTAGAGAACCATGCATGACCTTGCATGGATATCCATTCCACTATGTATCCATGTCTTGGGGCATTGGGGCCTTGGACGTGGTTAAGGAAGGAGACTTAAACCTCTATCCCAAAGGAATGTTATAGCCATCTGAGGATAAGAAGATTGCCTGAACCAACCACACATGGCCTCTTAAGGGTATCATTATCATATGATTGAGGATATTAACTCCATTTTGTGGTTTGGAGAAGTATGTAGGTTTCTTAGGACCTCAGGAATGATGATTTAGAGATGAAGACCATGCCTTTGGCCCTAAATAAACCATTGAGGAATCTAGAGACATGAACAATGCCTCAAAGCACCATCCATGACTTTGCAAGGGTATCCATTGAGCTTTGTATCTAGGTCTTGGGGCCTTGAGGTCTTGGACATGGTTAATGGAAGAAAACTAAACCTTGGGAATAATATTTTAGGGAATAAGACTACGTGCTTGACTATAAATTAATTCTCAGGGCATTTAGAGCCATGAAAAATGTGTCAAGGAATCAAGCATAACTTCGTAGGGGTATCCATGGCACTATGCATCTAGGAATTTTTCCTTGGGTTCTTAGACATGATCACTAGAGGACACTTGATCCTCAATCCCTAAAGGAATCTTCTATCCATCTAAGGCTAAGGAGGTGGTATCCACCAACCACACATGGCCGCTTGAGTTTACTATTAGCCTATGATTTAGGATTTCGATGAAAACAAGTTGTTTTGAGTAGTATGTTCCAGGGAAGAAGACTATGCCTTTAGCGCTAAAGAAATTGTTGAGGCATTCAAAACCATGAACATTGCCTCAAAGCACCATGCATGACTTTGGATTAGTATCTATAGTGCTATGTTTTTGGATCTTGTGGCCTTAGGGCCCTGGACATGGTTAGTGGAGGAGACCTAAACCTTAGGATCTAAAGGAATCTTCTAGGCATCTAGAACTAAGTATGTTTCCTCCACTAATCCCACATGGTCTATTGAGGGTATCACTGGTCTATGATTCAGGATGTTTGTGCCATTAGGTGGCTTGGGAATTATGAAGGTGTCCTCGAGCCTTCATAATGGAATTCTAGAGATGAAGATCATAACTTTAGTTCTAAAGAAACCGTTGAGGCATCTAGAGCCATGCACAATTCCTTAAATAACCACAGATGAATTTGCATGTGTATACATGGTGCTATGCATCTATGCCTTGTGGTCTTAGGGCCCTGAACACGATAGTGGAGGAGACCTACAACTCAATCCCTAAAGGAATCTTCTAACCATCTAGAGATAATAAGGTTTCCTCCACCAAAAAAAGGTGGCCTCATGAGGGTATCACTATCCTTTGATTGATGATGTTTGTGGCATTAGGTGATTTTGAGAAATATGTACATGTACTAGAGCATTGGGAATGGCTTTCCAAGGAAGAAAACCATTCCTTTGTCCTTAAATAAATCATTGTTGCATCAAGGGATATTCATGCCATTAGGGGATTTTAAACACTAATAATGGGACTCAAGGCACATGGAATGTGTAAGAAACCAAAGCTTCGTTCCCTAAAGGAAAGGTATAGTCATCTAAATCCAAGAACAATTACTTTAAATACCACATATGACCTCTTGATGGATTCATTTGCATTTGAGTGGTGATATGGATTCCAATCACAGTTTGAGTTCTAGATATTGATCTCGAGAACCTTGACATGGTTGGGGTAGGAAACTTGGCCCTTGTTCCCTAAATGAAGATCTTAGGCATGTGATCCAAAGAATGGCACTTCAAACTAGCACACATGGCGTCTATCTGGTATATATGTATGGCATTAGAATGATACTTGGGCCTTAGGTCCTAAGGGAAACTTCTAGGGATTGAGGGCATTGTTCAAGGTCTCAAACCACAATAATTCACAACTACTATGGATACATGTCCTCTAAATGGGGATATGAACGGAATTAGGTGGTTTTAATCCACATATATAGGTCTTGGATATAGATAAGGTAAAGGTAGGAATTCTGGGACATAGGCCCTAAACATACACACCTAGGGATAAAGGGATAACAAGGAGGTTGAAAACCACCACATAGAACCTATCTAGGGGGTGTTTGGATTCCAAGTGTGTATATTAAATCCATTGGGAGGTTTGATATCCATGTATGTATTAAATTCCATATACATGGTTGGGTAATGATCTAATGCCTTAATTTATAAAGAAAGCTTATAGGGATCAAGGACTATTAACATTGCCTCAAATTATCACACATAACCTCTCTACGGGATCTAAATCTTCTAAGTGGAAATATGAGATACATTAAGAGGTTTTGAGAACTAAGTATGCCTCTTAGTGGAAATATGAGAGCGAATAACATGTTTTGAGAACTAAGTATAATTCTCAATACCTCGAAATAGATAGGAGAGAAAAAATCATAGGGCTCAAATTTTTTGAATGACATCTCATACCTCCACAAAATAACCCTATAGGAGATATTTATCCTCTAAGTGTGGGTATGGGTGGAATTAAGAGGTCAGGAATGAGGCCTCGAAACATCACAAAAATTATTTTCTTGCTTACTAGGTATATGGGTTCTGTTAGAAGGTATTTGACATCATGGATGGGTCTTTGGGCCTATATGGCTTAGCACTAAGGGAATTTTCTAGGGCTTGAGGACCATAAACAAGGCCTTAATCACCATAGAAGAATTTTTTAGGGGATATTTGGTCTTCTAGTTAGGTTATGGGGTTTATTAGGAGGCTTTTGGTACTAGTTTAAATGTGTCTTAAGTCCTTGATAATTTTTAAGGAGGACACATTAGCCTTTGACAATAAAGGAATCTTTGATTTCTCGATGGAAATGAATCAAGTTGTTTACTACCACATAACATTGGATGAAGGGATATTAGGCTTTTGATTGGAATATGGACATCGTTATGAGGTTTTTAGAACTAAGTATGGGTTAGAAGTCCTTGGACATGGTTGGAAAAGGAAACTCATTCCTTAGTCTTTAAAGATGTATTTGATGGCTCCAGAGGCATGGAATATATCTCTAATAAAAATATTGAGTCTCTCTAGGTTTTCTTTAGCATCTAATAAGGGATATGGGTGCCATTGTGAGGATTTGAGCACTATTTATGGGGTTTAGGGCACTAGACATGGTTGATAGAGGAAACCCAAGCCTTAGTCTCTAAAGTAAGCATTCGAGGATAAGGCAATGAACAACGCCTCAATCGATCACATAAAATTGGTCTAGGGCATCGTATTCCAGTGGAAATGTGGACACCATTAGTAGGTTTTGAGCTTAAGGGATGGGACTCAAATACATAGACATGGTTTGATAAGGAAGATTGTCATTTCAGGCCTAAAAGATATTTATGACTCATAGACCATGCATAAGGTCCAATACCACCACATAATCATTATAAAGTGACCCTTTGGAGTACATGTCACTACACTGCCTCCAAATATGCAACCTCCTCCTTAATGGCTAATGCAATTTACATGTTGGTTTCTAACCTACAAGACATACATAAGAAACTTGAATTAAAAGGATGAAATCAAGGTCTAAGAATTAAACAAAGGGGTTAAATGAACTTGTTAACACACTCTCTACAAAACTGCAGTCTATATCACTGTCATCTATGCCCTCATTCAACCTTGAAGGAATCTATGTTCCCTTTACCAAACTTTGGTCCATATCTCTATCACCTGCGCCTTCATTCAACCTATTCATTGCTACTGTAAGGAACGACTAAAGGTGCCATCTCTACTAGATTCTTTGTTGCACCATCACTAGGATATGCTGAGAAACACATACAAAAACCAACAATGCAACGCCATGCAATGTGTCCAAAAGCTAAACAATTCCAACACCATATCATTTTTCTATACTCCTAAAATTAGTATAAAGGACATAAGACCTTTAGATGACGAAAAATAACAATATGCTTCATAGCTTCATAATATTATGATCAATATTTATCTCATTGAAGTCTCATGAGGGACATCTCTCCACTTATTGGCAGTCCAGAATCTTTACAAATCTCAAGGAACCATTGTTCTCTAGACCATAGTCCCACAATTGTAAGTCACTATTGGCATTGACTCCAATCAAGCCTGACATACCCTAGAATAATTTTCTCATGGGTTTATGAAAACATTCCTCATGGTCTCACTATTGGTGATACAGGGATAACATAATGTAGAAATATTGAACAAGGAAATGAGCAGATTTTAGGACCAACAACCATTCTCATTACCACCACATAAAAATGACAGTTACACATTTATACTTTATGAGTATTAAGGTTTCAATTAAATTATAGAATGAGAGAATTTTTCTACATTATCGGATATGTTGGGTAGGAGTCTGGATCCATGGATTCCCTTTTTGCATCCATGCTTGATTGGGAAATGAACCCCAATTGATGAGAGACAGATTTCGATTGTATGCAAACCGATATTGGAAGAGGGTGTTGGATCATGGTTAATAGGAAATGTATTTTGCATTATATTGAGGCCCCACCATGCATGGATCCCCCAAAAAGTGACATATTTTAGAGTTAATTCTACTTGTTGGAAACTCAAGGGAAATGATATCTATAAGAATACCCATCCTTCCAAAACACATCTTTGATATTCTTGAAATATCTTGTCACTGAGGGTTATGTTCTAAAAATGTTAGTTATTTCGCAATTAGTATTCTGATAGGCTATAATTTGATGGATTGTTGACCTGTTACTATTGATTGTTACCATGTTACCTTTACCTGTTACTATTTAGTAGTTACCTATGGTATTACCTTTACCTGTAAGTTGTTACCTATTAGGATGTTACATGTAGGTTCTTACCCTTAAGTATAGGCTTTTATTGTTACCATAGGCCATATTTGATTCACTACATGCTCAAATAGATATCACTGTGGTTATACCATTATAGTAGTAATGGAGATGATAAGATTGATGTAAATATTAAATTTCACATGCTTTTCAATTGCAAATGTATCTAAATTTCTTCCTTAATCATCTAAATTTAATAATGAAGGCCAGTTTATTTTAAATTTTCTCTTTCTTCTATAAAATTCCACATCCAAAGGAGTCCTATCAGATTTGCTACATGCATCATTTCATTTTTTTCCCTTTCCTCTCATTGTAATGTTTGATAATATTAGCACTCAGTTGCTCCATTTATTATAAGTTATGCTCCACTGTAACATGCATGATGCATTCCCTTCTATGACTTAGTGTGCCCTTAAACTTCCAAAGTATTGAATCATGGTCCGTAGATTACCATCCTCTCTAGGCCATTCATGGTGATTTAGGAATGGTTGTATGTGTTCTATACTTTGATTCTTGCAATGTTCCTTCAACATCCAGTGGTACTCACCTAATACTCATGGGTTGGTTTGGGAAACTTGCCTTGCATCGAATGATATTGGGCCTAAAGTGAAATAAGTGGCCCACTGAGGTGATAGTGGGTGGTACTTCTAATTTTTCCTTTGGTTTGTATTTAAACAATTTGGACTTAACTTGTGTGCAGATCCAACATGTAACACTCCCCAAAGCCAATGTTTGGGTTTCCAAAGCTTTTAGTGTGAGCAATACCTTAAACCATCTTTGTCTCAAAAAATTTATGCATGTGAGATTATTAACAACGCAACCACAAGGTTAACCTACACACACAAGTAGAAGACACATGTTACTGTGGAATGGAAACCCAATACAAGGATACAACACTATACTAAGATAAAATTAACATTGTATAGATAACAACCATAATCCATAAATGATGCACAAGAGATGGCATTGAAACCATCTATGATTTTAGTTCAAGAGTGAGGGAGGAAGCTCTTTCGTCAATCTAGATACTTACACCCAAATGCAACTTTTTTCAGTTTGACAAAGTTTTTAGTGTAAGTTTATCAAAATTGACAGCTAGTTATACAAAATAAAGAAACCATGATCTTCAACAACATCCTCGATAAAAGCATAACAACCAAAAAATCTTACCATTAAGATAACAAAAGAAGTGTTAACATATATTCATTCAATTCATTTATGTTGCATTGAGGCAACAACACACCCAAAAGAATACCATCTTGATAATTAAGTATATGTTCTACTATAATTAATTATCTAGCATCGAACCAACTTTCATAAGGAATATATTCCTTGTAAAAAGATAGTGAAACACAACAAATTAAAAGTGAGCATCTTTCATAATTGAAATTACGATTGTTCGACAAGGCCGAACAAATCTCCTTAAACATGAATGGAACTTTGCATTATTTGACCAAAATCCTCCTAATCACTAGAGAGGAGATTTGTTATTAATCTCACAAATAATAACATTCAAAACATGGCATCATAATGACATAATGCCATGTTATTAAAATCACAAATAACATTCAAAACATGGCATCATAACATTCAAAACATCAAAGAGTTCAATAGTAATGTTATGCGCCAAAGTAAAACAGGGCGGGTTGTTGGTTGTTTTGCTTCGGGACATTCTTGCATTTTTCAAAACCCTCGTGATGAAGATATTGATGAAGGTTGCTGAGGGAGACCACTTAGACATCCATGGACATCGTACTAGCAATGTACGTTTTTCTCTCCTCTTTTCGGGGAAGAAATTGATATCACTTTCATATCGTTTCAACTACAAAATGCAGTGAAAAACCCCAATAACCACATAGCCCAAATTAATTACCATGTTTTGTTGGACTAGTTTCTTTCATGGTCTTCAGTTTTAGAAGAAAATGTTGGAATTTGAGAAGCGGGAAAGAGGAAACCAATAAAATCCCCCAAAAATCTAGAAGAAAAAATTCCACAAAACACAAAAAGGAGAAAAAAACCAAGAGAACAAGTCAATAGAGACAAAATACATGGTGGTTGGAAGTTGTTAAATGGGGTTGCTTGGGTAACTCGGAGTGGATTGTTTTTTTAATTCTTTTCGTAGGGTAATGTTTCCCTACAGCTGCTGTAAATACCTTGATGGGTGTTTTCCTCATTTGTGGCTCAATCTCCTCACCAAAATTTGGCCACAAGGATGCTTTATACTGTTGTAGGATTTTCTCAAAATGTCCTGCACTTTCAAGTTGTGTTACTAGATCTGTGGTCCCTTGAGGCTGGATCAATGGATCAACTTTTTGAATCAAATCTACCTTTTTGTTTCATTATTTTAACACATTTTGAATAGGACTCAAATGAACATTATGTGTTTTCAAAGGTGCAGAGGTCGATGTGAAAAGATTGCTGAAAATACTGGCCCCTCCTCGATTTGGGAGGAAACGAACTGAGGCTCAGAAGGTCTGTTATTTTCCCCTCCACTGATTCAGTGCATTTTTATTACTTCTGGTGTCATATTTTTCTGACCCATTGGAAATTATGTTGACTTGATTACCTGGATTCTCACAGGCTCGGGAAACTTATATTTGTCTCGATTGTGGATACGTATACACTTTGAATAGAAACCATTTGATGGGTAGGAAAACTCTTCCTTCTGCTATTGATAATGTTTTGAATTTTGAGAACATCCATATAATTTTGATGTGTTCATGTTGATAGCATTGATATTGTAATCAACCTTCTTGTTCTTGTTGTTAATGTTTGCAGCGGGATGATTTCTTCTGCCCTCAATGCCAAGCACCCAAGAAGTGTTTTGGAAGGTAGGATGTGGACAAAGGAAGGGAAATAGGTGGTAGTCTGCCTCTGATTGGTGTAATACTTGGATTAGTTGTTGGCATTGGAGCTGTTGGTGCACTGCTTTTATATGGCCTTCAATAATCATTTACAAAATGACTCAGTTGAGTACAAAACTAAAATTATTGTTGCTCTACTTGAGTGGAGATTTGAAAGTTTCAAAAACATCTAGATTTGAGGATCAAATAGTGTTCAATTTGCAAATATGAAATGTAATGGGTAGTGGGTTATGTCAGTTTAGTATTAGCATTGGAGAACCTATCTCTAGATGGACTTGCAAAGATCTATATGCTGGATTTGTTGTATTATGAATGAAATTCTGACAATCTACCCCAAAGGGTAACTTTAGTGTCTATATATGCATATTTTAATTTGTAAAAACAGGCTATGTCATTCCTAAAGATCCATGTAACAATCGCAGGATGTCTTAAAAGTTAAAAGGTATGTGACAAATTTGACATTTCAACAACTTTTTGGTAATGTATTTCTTTGACATGATCACATTAAGAATTCAAACATCGTTATTTTATGTTTTCAAAGCATAATCCCCACAGATTGTTTTTTGAGGTTAAATTTCAGGAACGATGGACTAGACTGTTGCACTAACATAGTAGTGCTGGCATCATTCAATAGAGATTTCTCTGAACGAACCCTATATTAGATATGCAAAAGTTCTGTTGTCTCTTGTTAAATTTTGAGCATTAATTCACAATACTTTAGGATCTTTGCTGAGAGAATAACATTTACAGTATATCAATGCATGACAATCACAATATGACAAGCATCACAAGAATCAAAAGCATAAAGACAAGAGACACAGAGTTTCCATGGGGAAAACCCTAAGGTGAAAAACCCCACAACTTCCTCAGAGATAGAGAGAGCAATGGCTCAACCAAACTACAACCAAATAACACTGAGATAGTCTCCTGATAACAGATGATCCTCCTCCTCACTAGTGCGCCACTTTTCAAGTGAGAGTGAGTTACTTTTTCGAGTGTGTAAAATAGAGATCTCCGATCTCTATTTATACTAACCTTTTTTCCCAGTGACCTTATGGGGCCGACTTGTCTATCTAGATATAATTCAGGGCCGACCCCACATGGTGGTCTAATAACCCATCGGCAAGTACACACACTTGCGACACTTGTCAATCCACATGACGACACTTCCTTATAGAGGAATAACACATCTCTTATAAGGGTACAATAAATTTATATAAAATACACAAATGAAATACATTCCGAAGTTACATATACATCAACACTCCCTCTTAACTAGGAAGGTATTTCTCGACACAGATCTGCTAGACAAGTCTTCTTCTCTGGATCATCGTCATCATCATCGTCACTGCTGCTGCTATCTCAACCAATCTCTGACTCTACTCGTCATAGGAAGTTCTACAGAGCCAGTCCTTTTTCATACGGGATGTAGGCCCACCACCTGTAGGTCTTCATCATCACTGGCCATACCATGGAATCCTCAGGACTTATTACGTGCGTCACAAAACCTGGCTGCAGCATCCCAGGCTATTACGAGCACACAGCTCTACCTGTAGGATCTCCCAGGAACACATTACATGTGACCCATCACAAAACCTGGCTGAAGCATCCCAGGCTGTTACAAGCACACGACTCTACCTGTCGGATCTCCCAGGAGCACATTACATGTGATCTCACCACAAAACCTGGTTGAAGCATCCCAGGCTGTTATGAGCACACAGCTCTACCTGTCGGATCTCCCAAGAGCACATTACATGTGGTCCACCACAAAACCTGGCTGAAGCATCTGAGGCCTTTTTCATCCTGTCCAGATCTCCTAGGAGCAAATTACATGTGGTTATGGCAAAACCTGGCTAAAGCATCTGAGGCCTTTTTCATCCTGTCCAGATCTCCCAGGAGCAAATTACATGCCATAGGACAAAACCTCGCAAGAGCATCTGCCAGATATCCCAGGGCACCGAATTACATGCCATAGGCAAAACCTTGAAAGACTATCTGCAGATCTCCCAGGGCACAAATTATATGTCCTCCCAAGCAAAACCTTGAAAGAGCATTTTCCATATGTCCCAGGGCACCGAATTACATGCCATAGGCAAAACCTCGAAAGACCATCTGCAAATCTCCCAGGGCACAAATTATATGTCCTCCCTGCACAACCTGATCCACGATCACAAAGTATCATCTGATACTCATCGTACATCATCCTGATGTACACATGATCATCCTGATCATCATCACTGCAACATCCTACTGCATGTCATCTGGAGAAGCTTGTCATCCACGATCATCCTGATCATACAATGCATCCATCTGATGCATACCAAGTATCTACCTGATACATATCAACATATACAATGTATCTACCTGATACATACATAGATACATGATCCACACACTGTATCCATCAGCATACATGATCTACCTGATCATACAAAGATACATGATCCACACAATGTATCCATCAACATCCAACATGATGCGTACATACATAAATGATCCAATTGATCATATCCAGCATCCAACATGATGCGTATACAAAATACATACACATGATCCAACCGATCATATCCAGCATCCAACATGATGCGTACATACATATAAATGATCTAGCTGATCATATCCAGCATCCAACATGATGCATACATATATACATATATTGATCCAACTGATCATATCCAAGCAGAAACCAGAACATCATCCTGATGCTCATCATCCAGTGCTTACATCCATAGCCATGTGAAGGATCCCCCTTCCAACATGCTTGGAATGGCTTCAGCAAATGTTTCCATCACTTCTTCCTCGAAGTGTCCTCGATCTGAAGAACGCCAAGCCTCTCTCTGAAGTACTCGAACTTCACCCTGGCTAGTGGCTTCGTCAGCACATCTGCAATCTGCTCGTCCGTCGCAACATACAGGAGCTTCACAACTCCTCTCTGCACCATATCCATGACATAGTGATATTTGATCTCTATGTGTTTCGACCTATAATGAAACACTGGGTTCTTGGACAGCTTCACACAACTCTAGTTATCACAGAAGATACCAGTAGCATCCAATGGGAGATCAAATAACTCAGATAGTAGCTTTCGTAGCCATACTACCTCACAGCTAGCTGAACAGGCTGCAACATACTCTGCCTCAGCTGTACTCAGTGCCACGCAGGACTGCTTCCTGCTAAACCAAGAGATCACACCTGATCCCATACTGAAGCAACACCCAGATGTGCTCTTCCTATGTACAGCACTGCCAGCCCAATCTGAATCAACATAACCCTGCAGGTTAAACTTTTGATTCACTTCATACTTGAGCCCATAATTCACTATACCCTTCAGGTACCTCAAAACATGCTTTACAGCAATCAGGTGAACACTCCTCAGATCTGTTAGGAACTGGCTCAATGTGTTCACAGCAAAGCAAATGTTTGGTCTCGTGTTCGTCAGGTACATCAAGGACCCAATCATCTGACGATACATGGAGACATCAACCGGCTCAGATGAAGCATCACATAGAAGGTTCAGATTCGATGCCATAGGTGTGGCCATGGCCTTGCAATCCATCATCCCGAATCTCTTCAGGATATCTACTGTGTACTTCCCTTGACCAAGGAAGATCCCACCTACACTCTGCCACACCTCCATACCTAAGAAATAGTGCATCATTCCCAAATCTTTCATATCAAATTCAGCAGCAAGCTTCCTCCTAGTATCTGCAATCAGTTTGTCATCTCCTGTTACAAATAAGTCATCCACATACAGGAGTAGAATCACAAAATTCCCTTCCTCAACCTTGTAGTAAAGGTTGGAATCTTCTTTACTCTTGGTAAAGCCCAAACTAGATAGGAAACTGTCCATCCTACCATACCAGGTTCTGGGAGCTTGCTTCAAGCCATACAAGGCTTTCTTCAATCTGCACACATATGACTCCCTGTCAGGTCTTGGGACTGCATCCCAAACATCTTCTTCATGATCGACAGATCATGGCATTCCATTTCTTCATCCCAGATCCTGGGAACTTCAATATCTTCAATAGATATCTTTGATGCTGGAACAAATGTTGTATTCCTTCTTTTGTAGGTGAAGATATACGGACTTTCCTACAAAACAAGTTAAATTGCATGATTAGAAACATTTCATAATTTTCAGAACAAATTCTTTACACATAAAGAAATATGTCATGCAGTCATGCAGTTATCTTAGCCAATGCTTAAATACAACATTTATCCATGTTCCACAACTTTCTAGATGCTTTCCAGTCTCTACCAGAACATTGTTAAGAGTTTGCACTACTCCCAACATGTCAGCAAAGAGGTTTCATTCTAGATAAGTAGCACTGGAATGTTGTACAGTGCCATAGGCCACTTACCCATCACATACATATTAGTAGTATACTGTTCATTAATGCAATCATTCTAATATGCACAATACATCTCCTAAGTCTAGGAACATAAGCATAATATTATTTAAACAAACAAAATAGGCAAGAAATGATAATTGAAATACTTATCTTTGTTTGTTTGTTGGGTGGACTCCCTCTGAGTCTTTGCTTCCTGGCAGGAGCTGCTGAAGTAGCTTCTTCTACACCTTTTTGTTATGGAATGTAGGGAGATGGTAAGCTCCCTCTGAAAATCTGCATCCTTGCAGGAGCTGCTGGAGTGTGCTCCCTCTTGATCTTTGCTTCCTGGATTACCTGTCCTTGAACTTATATTCATCCTTGCTGATATCAATCTTCTTGAATCTAGAAAAGACCTCTTCTGGTGTCTTGTTGTCCAATATCTTGTGGGGTGTTCTCTTCTGCACATATACAGCTGTTCTAGCTGCTTCTTCCCATAGATGCATAAGTAGATCCTGGTCATGCAGCATTGCCCTTGCTGCTTCCATGATTGTTCTGTTCTTCCTTTCTACAACTCCATTCTATTTAGGATTATAAGGAGCAGTAAACTCCCTCTTAATCCTTGAATCACTACAAAGCTTCTTGAAGTCACCTGAGGTGAATTCTCCAACATTGTCGGATCTGAATGTTTTGATCTTCTTGTCAGTTTGATTCTCCATCAAGGTTTTGAATTCCTGAAACTTATCAAACACCTCATCTTTGTTCTTCAATAAGTATACCCAAGTCTTCCTGGAAAAGTCATCAATAAATGAGACGTAGTAAACATACCACTTAGAGAACTGGATGACATAGGACCACATACATTTGAGTGGATGATTTCCAGGATGTCTTTTGCCTTGCTTTCACTGCTTGGGAAAGCCTTCTTAATGTTCTTACCTTTTTGCACATCCTTTGCAAACACCTTCATGTTTGGTGTTGATTTCAAGAAGACCCTCTACAGCCTTGCTTGCAATTGGAAGTGCCCTATAGTGCATATGAGAAAGTATTCTATGCCAAAGTTCATTTGGCTCCATGGATTCATGCACCATGGCATGTTCAGGTTGTCCCTTTAATTTATACAAACCTCCCTCTTTCTCTCCAATCACTACTGCATCATCTATGTTCTTTCCCTTTGGCCACATTAGGACTTGGCCATCCACAAATGCAACCCTCATACCTTTTGCATCCAATGTAGAGATGGAGAGTAAGTTCTTCTTTAGCCCAGGTACATAAAGTAATTCTTTCATCTTCAAGGATTTTCCAGAATCTAGGTTATAGGAGGATTCACCACTTCCTTTGATTGGGTATTGATAATCATCCCCAAGTTTCACCTTATGGGGTGATTCATGTTCATATAGATTCACAAAAGATTCCTTAAACCCAGTAATGTGTTTGGAAGCCCCACTATCAATCAACCAATCATTACAACCATGGGAGATGGTACCTGTGAGAGCAGAGATCAGAACATACTCTTCTTCACTTGATGAGTCATCATTACTATCACTTTCTGCCCTAGATTTCTTCTTTGGGGGTTCATCATCTTTGGCAGCATGAGCATGAAACCTTCTTTTGCTACCCTTCTTCTTCTTGTTGGAGATGTTGTTTTCCTTCTTGTTCTTGGGACAATTTATGGCAATATGTCCTTTCTCATTATAGGTGAAGCATATTCTTCTTTCTTTGAAGTGATGTGAAGATCTCTTGGAGTGAGATGGCTCTCTCTTGGACTTCCCTTTCTTGGTGTGAGCTGTGAGAGCTTGATCTTTATTCCCCATCTTTTCTTGTTGTGCCACAAGCCTTGCTTCTTCTTGTGAGCATTCTTCCTGTAGTCTACTGAAGGAGATCAACTTCTTCCTTGCACAAATTCCTTGGATAAAGGAATCCCATGTCCTGGGTAGGCCATTTGGAGTGGTCATCACCACTTCACCATTCTCCACCATTTCATCCACTGCTTCTAGATGTTCCTTGATCTGGGAGACCCTTGAAAAATAAGATTGAATGGTTTCTCCATTCTGAAATTTTACTCCTTTCAATTGGTTCCACAGGGTCATCTTTCGATTTATGTTCTTCCCTTCAAACAACTTGGTCAAAGAGTCAAACATCTCCTTGGGTGTCTTAAGAGAAGACACATGGGGTATGAGATGGTCTTTGATAGAATCAACAATGATTCTCTTTGCCTTGACCAAGTTATTCTTGTGCAATACCTTGGCCTCTTCATCCTCTGGGATAGGGATGTCTTCTTTCACATATGAGTCCAACTCATTCTCTTCCAGGATTAACCCAATTCTATACTTCCAGGCTCAGAAGTTATCAGCCCCTTCAAGCTTATCCTCAAGCTTTGTGTGGAGAGACATCTTACAGAGTACTTCAAATGGAAATAGAAAAGATTTAGGTCTTACCACTTGAAATGCTGAAAACTGGATCTCGTCCCGGATTAGGGTTTGTCAGAGAAACCCTAAAAATTCAGAATGTGAATTTCAAATTTCTGAAAGGATAGAAAGATGCGCTTTGATGAGTTGATCAGCCTGGTGCATTTATAATTTGAGATCAACAAAGTCTTGCCCTTCAGAAATGCCTTTTTGTCCTCCCGGGTTCACTAGGGAGAGCCCTGAATTAGGGTTTGAGTTTCCCAGAGATCTACCCAGCCAAAAATCTCGATCCAAAGCTCTAAACTTCGATTTTTGCAAGGAGCTTCCAGCTGTGTCTTCAGATTCCAAAAATTCCTATTTTTGTGGAAACCCTAATTTTTAGGGCCAAATCTGAAAATGCTCGAAACTGAGTTCTGATTGGACAGATAGATGCGCCTTGATGAGTAGAGTCAATCTACTATACTGATTTGCAAAAATATGTGGAGAGAAACCCAATAAACAAGGAACTCAAGCTTCCGTCACTACAAAATGTCTTTTTCTCAGGTTAGCTCTGATACCATGTTAAATTTTGAGCATTGATTCACAATACTTTAGGATCTTTGCTGAGAGAATAACATCTACAGTATATCAATGCATGACAATCACAATATAACAAGCATCACAAGAATCAAAAGCATAAAGACAAGAGACACAGAGTTTCTGTGGGGAAAACCCTAAGGTGAAAAACTCCACAACTTCCTCAGAGATAGAGAGAGCAATGGCTCAACCAAAGTACAACCAATTAACATTGAGATAGTCTCCTGATAGCAGATGATCCTCCTCCTCACTAGTGTGCCACTTTTCAAGTGAGAGTGAGTTACTTTTTTGAGTGTGTAAAATAGAGATCTCCAATCTCTATTTATACTAACCTTTTTTCCCAGGGACCTTATGGGGCCGACTTGTCTATCTAGATATAATTCAGGGCCGACCCCACATGGTGGTCTAATAACCCATCGGCAAGTACACGCACTTGTGACACTTGTCAATCCACATGATGACACTACGTTATAGAGGAATAACACATCTCTTATAAGGGTACAATAAATATATATAAAATACATAGATGAAATACATTCCGAAGTTACATATACATCAACATCTCTTATCTGCCTTCCAATGTTACTACCTATATCATCCTACAACTTCTGCCAAAAATATTTCACAAAGAGATAATCTAGATTCTATTCTTGTTAGCTTTTGTCTGAATTAGCAAGCAAAATAGATCAACTACCATGATGGGAAAACATTGGTCATAGCTACCCTTGATTGACAGTCTATGAGAGCTATTACTGCTCATTTGTTATGCAATTCACAAAGCTGTGTTGTTCAAATTATCATAGGAGCTTTGCTAACTTCAACTATGATCTTATTCTAAAATTGGTACAAATCGAATAGCTTGATAAATATTGATTAACATGATCACGAGGCACATTTTTCAAATTAGCATGTATGGTCTTGCAATAATATATTTTCCTTCAAATCTTGTATATAATCTCAAAGGAGGTCTTTAGGTTCTTTTCTCCACTCTGGAATGTAACGGATCAGTGCATGTATCTTGCATAGTGCAGAGTGCAGATTCTACAACAAGGCATTGTTACAAGATATGGCAGGTAAACATAGAACTGCAGTGATAGGAGATTAAAGAATTTATATGCATTTCATTTTTCTTCTAGCCTAGAAATAATGGATGCTAGTAGCCATAATATTCAGTTGGGTATGTTACATGAGCTATTATGTATGTTTATCAGCCTAGTTCAAAGTCTGAGTTGCAATGACTCTATTTCATAACAGATTCTTTACCTTTCCATCACTACCAATGCATAGAAACATCGAGTTTTACAGATAAGGACAGATACCGAGGCATGCCCTTGACATCTTTGATGAAAATTAATCTTATTTAGTAGGCCTTGGACGCTGTATAAGTTATAGGCTTTTAGGCTAACCCAAACCTTGTACGACCATCTTCAAGAGGGATTCAAGCTTGAAATGCCTAG
Organism: Larix kaempferi; assembly: GCA_027924585.1. Lineage (NCBI taxonomy): Eukaryota > Viridiplantae > Streptophyta > Pinopsida > Pinales > Pinaceae > Larix > Larix kaempferi. Next base: position 10,909,258 of record BSBM01001409.1, on the reverse strand, counting down.
TTTATCAATTAGATGACTCACTTTGAATGTTCCATATTCCATACCAACTCCATGACCACGTAGGATAAAAGACAACTAAAACGCCCCTCTTTTTCGACATTTTTTAACAAAAACCGGTCATAATTATTCCTGCAAATTGCTATTTCCGCAATTTTGCAATTTCAGCAATCGTGTTTGTCCATCCTAGACTACATGCCCTATTTTAAAACGACCCAGATCGCCCAAATTGCAATTTGAGCACTCCAAATTGTGATTTCAGCAATAATTCTTTTACCGTATTCCGATGATTTGGGGGCGTTTTAGTTAGCCCTTATACTGCTCCCTCCATGACTGATAACTTTCAATTGAACCTCATATACATTGTTGTTTGTTGAATGCAAAGTATGCAAAATATATGAGTGCAACTATGAAACCAGGAACAGAAAATGACACATGCAACCAAAATAAATACATGAAGGGGGTTATACTTGGAAATGATATTATGCTTGTTTGGTTAGGGCTGTCAAATCAAGGCTGTAGTATTCAATTTTTTCACTATCTTTCCATACACTCATACTGTTTTCCTGAATCCTAGTTGGGCCCTCTAAATAGGTCATTAATAGCTTAACAGGTTGTATTCCATTAACCACATTTCTATGGTAACATCCACCCATATGGCTAAATACATCTATTCTCAGTCTCATTCGTAAAACAAATGGAAGATGGGAATGAAACTAATGAGGCTCATTTGTAATGCAAATGGAAGATGGGAGTGAAGCCGATGGTGACAAATTAAGTTGAGAAGTTCATCACAAAGGATGTATTGCAAGGGAACTTCTTTGTTCCACTTGTTGCAATTGACCATATTGCATATGGCAATGCTTGTGATAGTCTAGGCACTTTCATTTTGGTGGGTGCAATTCCCACAAGGTTTGGCATCCTAAGTTTGTACAAGTTAAAAATTTATAGGTAGGAGTCCTTTTAGATGAGGCAACATGAATATTTCACATAGGTGAACTTAAAATTTCATGTTTTTCTCTTACTCAGCTTTCTTATCAGTAAGGGTAAATACAACTATTGGGTAGCATACTATGAATATACTTTCATTTAATATATATGTGCACGCTTGAATTCTGAGCATATGATTCAAGCTTGTGGGTGTGAATGTAGTAGTTTAATCTTCCATTGATGAAATTCAATAAGTTAGGAGGTGCTTATGTCACTGATATGTAAACTACATAGTGCAAGGCAAATCTTCGGTTGTTGTATGTTGATGGGTGCTTCCCTAAAATTACTTATTTTCTTAGATTTGGAATTGGGTTTGGAGGACCTTCAAAGTGTTTGGGGATTCACTAATGGGAAAAGAAGAAACACAAGTGCCACAATATTCATTTGATCTTGATCTTGGAAGAGGGCTAAAGGTTTTGTACCTTTTTAATAATACCTCTAACTGGATTGCAGATGATCTCTTGAAAGGACTACAGTTAACCAAAGGGTAGTGGAACATCATGGTTGAAGTGAGTGGTGTCTCTTTGGACTATTTGCACCATCCTTGTCTTGAGGTTATGGGAAATCAATAATTTTTTTATTTGACAATTGTTTTCTAGAAGGCTTATTAACGATCTCTTTGTAACAACTTTGTGCAAGGACCATTGAAGATCTATCTTTGTGCAATCCCAGTTTCTCCGTCGGATCCATTAGGACTGCGGTCTTAGTTTTTCCATCAGATCCTTTAGGACTGAGATCTACAGGTGATAGCTTTTGGCTTCATTCTAGATAGGAGAGACAGATGAAGTTAGCACATAGTAGGATGAAGAACATTCTGGCATCTATATGCAGCCTCGGTGGATACTATCTCTCCTGTGGATTTTTTCAATTTGCAATCTCAATTCGGAAGTACCGTCAGATACGATATTTATGCTTATTGTGGAATTCAAATTTTGTCTACAACTATATATTTGCAACATATCTGAAAACTACGTTCATCCTTCTTATTGGAATTTGCCTATACATAGGATTATTGGGATCCTTTTTTGACAAAGATATATATTTCATATGTTTCAAATTTCTAAAGGTTTGGATCTTTTGATCACTTATAGTTTGTAGAGATTGAACCTTTTATTCAATTGATCAATTGATTAAATATAGACATATCGTATTTTGCTTAAGTTTTCTTGAACTTCTTATAGTCTTATCTCTAGATAAGACTGGTTTGTTTTTAGAATCATGAAGAATGTATTTAATTTTCAGTTTTTGGAATATAAATGAGTTTTTTCCGAAGAAAAAAATGAACAAGAGGGTGCAATTCCTTTTGGATACAATACTAGATAGCTATATAATAAACAAAGGTCTTTTTTCCAATATTTGAATTTTTATATCTAATCGGGTACAATTCGTTCTTGCTACTGTACATGTGGCTCTTGTTTTAATAATGGATTAAAATGAAATAAATTATAAAAATGTTTTAATACACATATTTTAGCATTGTTAATTAGTGAATAAAATAACAAATGGTGCAAAATAAAATATAAATCACATTATATATATATATATATATAATTAATGTGATTTATATTTTTTTTGCACCATTTATTATTTTATGGTGCTTTGCACCACTTGTTATTTTATGGTGCTTTGCACCATATACAAGTTTCTTAAAATAAATAATAATAATAATAATAATTTTGGTGTTTTGCACCATAAAATATCAATCCACCTAGGATTGGTTTTGGTGGTTTGCACTATACACCATGGAATGCCACATATTCATTTAACACCAAAATCAATTTTTTTACAATCACCACTTTTGCACCATAAACCTTAGCACCACTTATGTATCCCCACATTATCACCACTTTTGCACCACTATTTGAAAATTGAGGATTTCCCAAATCCTTAACAAATAGTTGTGCTAATGTGAGGCTAAAATGCCCTTTTTCTTGTAGTGCAAATTGCCATTTCAATTATTCTTGCTCTGTTATATTATGACAAGTAGAGAACATTTTAGTTAACCCTTATACTGCTCCAACAATGGAGAGAAATGTTTTTGCATAAGCTTATCTCCATTCTGTTCCATGCAGATTCTGTGCAATGGGCATGGAGTAAGGTAGGTTATAAATCTACACACAATCTAGATAAAGATCACCCTTGTTTCAACCAATTTCTAAAAGAATAAAATAAGTAATATGACATTATTTTTTTCTTCAAATCATGCCTCTTTTTAAGATAATTTTGTCACATTATTTTCTATGAATGGAGTTTACTTTTTCCTAATTTATATGTTATAAAAACTAATAGAAAGTGTTATTCAAGTTTTAATTTTCCATTTTTATAAATGGAGTATTATATTTTTTCTACAAATTTCTTTTAAATTTGTTAGATATTTTTCTTTATAGGTAAAGTTTTTAACTTTTTATTCATTTTAATTCAAATTTTGGTGAGTATTTATCAATATCACTTGAAATTATAAAAAATATTTTAATAATTTATCAATATCTAGTGAAATTAGGGATATTCTTCAATATCCCACAAACATAGTTGTTGAACAAAAGATTTTTTTGTGAGTTATCAATATCTAGAGAAATTAGGGATATTATTTAATATGCCACAAACACACTTGTTATGTCATAGTTTCACTAAGTGAAAACACTGTGCAAATTCCCAACAATAAAATAATGTTACCTTGCTTATAATGCCAACCATCACTTTTTCTTATCAAGAGTATCTCTATACATTTTAACCAAAACTTACACAACACCCACCCACACATATACTCCCATTCCATAAGTTCAAGATAAATTACACATATCTAAGCTCGTAGCCAAATAAATTACTTTGTAAAGTGATTATAATGCATTCGTCATACAACATCATCTTGATTCACACAGGAGTAGTATATTTATTCTACGTTCCTCCACGGCACCCAAATGATGTAATTTCCATAGCTTTATATGTGATTCTAAGATTCTTTAAATATTTCCAACTTGACTCCGAACAACATAAGATGGAAACTATTCTTAGAAAAAACCGACACTCTAGGAGTGCTCACGTTGTTTTTAATATAAAAATATGCTTTACCATGTTGGCCATAAGTTTGTATCTAGGCACTTTTCATTTAGTTATTTAGCTCATTTGAAAGGTCTTGAAGAGATCTACATCATTATTCTATTATAATTTTATGTTTCTACATATATAAATTCTTATTTCCAAAGAATATAAGCTAAATGTTTGAGTGGTGTCCAATACCTCAAGCCACCACATAATCTCTCCAATGGGGATATTCATCTTTGACTTGTAATATAAGCACTCTTTAGACCACACGACTTAGATACACAGCACCACGGATAGCCCTTCTAAGTCATGTGTGATGCTTCGAGGTATTGTTCATGGATTTGGAAGCCTTAAATGGTTCCATTAGGGATAAAGGCATGGTATTATTCCTTGGAACATCATTGCCAAGGACCTAGGACACCTACATACTACATAAAACCACCTAATGGCACTGACATCCTCAATCATAGGAAAATGATACCCTTAGGATTCCATGTGTGGTTGGTGGAGGTAACCTTCATATCCATACATGGCTAGAAGATTCCTTTAGGGCCCAACGTTAAGGTCTCTTCCAATTAGTATGTCCAACACCCCAAGGCCACAAGACCTAGATACATAGTGCCATGGATACCCTTGTGAAGTCATGCATGGTGCTTTAAGGAATATTTGATGGATTTGGATGGATAAATGATTTATATAGGGCCAAAGGCATAGTCTCCTTCCCTAGAACGTTATTTCTATTCCCTTGCGACATGTACATACTACTAAAACCCACTGAATGTCATTGACATCATTATTCATAGGACAATGATACTCTTAAGAGGCCATGTGTAGTTAGTGGAAGTAACCTATTTATCCCTGGATGGATATAATATCCCTTTAGGGCCCAAGGATTAGGTCTCCTCTAATAACCATGTCCAAAACCCCCAGTCCCCAAGACCTGGATACATGGTGGCATGGACACCCCTAAAAAGTCATGGGCTAGTGCTTCAAGGCATTATTAATGGATTTTAATGCCTCAATGGTTTCTTTAGGGACAAAGTCATAGTCTTATTCCCTATAAATTGATTTACAAGACCCTAGGACACATACATATTGTTCAAAACCACCTAAAGGAACATACATCATCAATCATATGCCCATGATACCATCAAGAGGACATGTGTGGTTGGTGGAGAAAAAATTCTTATCCCTATATGGCTAGAATATTCCTTTAGGGCCAGAGGTTCAAGTCTCCTCCATTAACCATGTCCAAGGCTGCAAGTGGCCAACTTTGATACATAGTGTTGGGGATACCCTTTCAAAGTCATGCATCAGTTTTCAAGGAATTGTTCATGGTTATAGATTCCTTAATGGTTTCTTTATGGCTAAAGGCATGGTATTCTTCCTTCGAATGACATTCCTAAGGCCCCAAGACACCTACATACTACTCAAAAATACCTAATGGCATGGAAATCCTCAATCATAGGCCAATTATATCCTCATAAGATCATGTGTGGTTAGTGGAGGCAACCTTCATAGAGCTAGATGGCTAGAAGATTCATTTAAAGCTAAAGCTTTAGGTCTCCACTAACTATTGATAAGGACCGAAGGATACAAAACCTAGATACATAGTGTCGTGGATTCCCATACCAAGTCATGCACGGTGATTCAAGGCATTTTTCATGGCTCTAGATTCCTCAATGATTTATTTAGGGCTAAAGGCATGACCTTCTTCCTTGCAAAATAATTATCAAGGCCATAAGACATGTACATGCTACTCAAAACCACTTAATGTCACCAACATCCTTAATCATAATTGAAAGATAGCCTCTAGAGTCGAAGTGTGATTGGAAGAGTCAACCTTCTTAGCCTCAAATCACTAGAAAATTACTTTAGGGCCCAATGTTTAGGTATCCCCCCATGAACATGTCCAAGGCCCTAAGTCCCAAACACTTGGGTACATATTACCATGGGTACCCCTGCAAAGTCATCCATGGTGCTTTGAGGCATTATTAATGGCATTGGATGCCTAAATGGTCTCTTCAGGTGAAGAGGCATGGTCTTCTTCATTAGAACTTCATTCTCATGTCCTCGAGACACCTACATTCTACTCAAAACCACCTAATAGCACTTGCACCCTCAATCATAAGCCAATGATACCCTCAAGAGGCCATGTTTGGTTGGTGGAGGAAACCTATGTATACCTAGATGGATAAAAGACTCATTTAGGACTAGAGATTCAAGTTTTCTCCTCTAACCATGTCTAATACCTTAAGGCCACAAAGCCAAGACCCATAGTGTCATGGATACCCATACCAAGTCGTGCATGGTTAATCGGCGCATATGCATAGCAACTTTCTTTAGGGCCCAAGGACTAGGTATTTACCCTTGACCATATCTACGGCCTTGAGACACATACTTAGTGCTAAACAATGTCCTAATGGTACTAATATCCCTAGTAAGAAGCCAAAGATACCATGAAAATGTTAGTTGTTGTTGTTTACTATGTTTTTGTGGGACCTATATGTCTAGGTGATGCCTTTAGGGCCCAAGGACTTACTTTCCACCATATACCATGTGCAAGGCCTTAAGGGAGAGAGTGAAAGAGAGAGAAAGAGGGGTGGAGTGGGAGGAGGGGGAGAGAGAGGAGGGTGGAGTGGGGGGAGGCAGAGAGAGGTAGAGAAGGGAGGGAGGTTTCATGTCCCCTTCCATCAATCCAATGCAAGGGAGGGAACATGACTGTAACATGAGGTGTCTAATTCTTCCCCAAAGCCATAATGGTAAAATTTTTGCCATTTAAATAAAATGCACAATTAAATTACACAGCAGAATTAAAATACATAATTGCACACACACAACATACATACATCAACATATTTATCTCAAGCAAATGATGCATCAATAGGAAAAGAATCCATCCCATTCTCATGCTATACACAGACTTCATACCAATTCCATTAATCATGAATAAATATCATTCCGAATTAGCACAATGCAGAACACATAATGCATATAATTTACAACATAGAGAACACTTATCTTTGAGATGAAGTTGTCCAACAACTGGCTATGTGAAAGCAACGTTCCACCCAACCATAGATCTCTGTCCAGCCTGTATTCTTTCAGCTGAGAGATCACCCCCAAGCTGGGTTGTGTATCCACTAAGGAGTAACTAACTGGGCTCACTCACAGCCATGGTTTCACTCAACAACTATGCTAAGCCAACACACAGTTGGGTTTATAAAGCATACAAGAAGATAAGGGAGAGAAATGCTAAGCCAGTAATCTCAACCACAGAGCTACAGGCATCTCAAGTTAATTCAAACAGTCAAGGCACCCACAATACCTACCACACCCAACACAAGGAAGGTCCCCTTCTCTGCTGCATAGTCCCTTAGGCATCCCTTCCCTCCAGAGCTCTTCAGGATGGGCATAGAAAGGTCTAGCTGCTAATTCTTTGAGATTCTAGCCTTCACTGGGTTTATCAAGAAAACCCAACCTCTGCTCAGTCATTCACAATTGGATTTCTCATAGTTTTGTTCATAAAATAACTCAATCCCGTCACTGGTTTTCTGGGGTATAAAAAATGGGTTTTTCAATGGATTTCGAGGTACCTAATACTCTCAAATTCACCCCAAGGTTCATATCTATGGATCCCCCATTGGATTTCACTGTCAAATACCAAATCTGGGCATTTTTGGCTCTTCAAAACGTGGGTTCTTGCAAAGTTGCGATTTCTGGTTTTTCTCACTGCTGGTAATTCGTCCTGGATGAAAACTGATGCTGGTAACTTCCACAATGGAATGGGGATGAGGAATAATCCATTCTCATGAGGTAGAGTGACTTGTGGTACAAGAAAACAGAGCCCGTACTCTGCCATACGAATTTATGGGCTTCCCATGCTCCATTGAAGCCATGGACTGAAATCTTCAACAACTTCCTTACAACAGAAATAAATGTCATCAAGGAAAGTCAAATGGGTTCTCCCAATGACATTTGGAAGAATATGGTTCATCCCCACAACCCCCTCACCACTCCCTAGTGGATACACATGGCCCCTTCTCATTCATTGCTTCCATAGCCAGTTTTGGTATTTTATTGCAATATTAATATTTACATCAATTTACTATATTCCATGGCTTAATAGCACATGGGTAACAAAATATCAATTCTTGTCCATTTTAAATAAAATCCGAACATACACTAGTGGGGCCTTGGCCTTGAGCTCCACGCTAGGGAAACATACATTGCATGTATACAATATTTACATTAAAAGCCAATATTTCACAGGAGTCAAAATTGGGGTGTTACATTCCCCTCCCCCTTAGAACAACGCCGTCCTCGGTGTTCTCAAAACTGAACAAAAATGGGACTGCCTCTTTCATGGCATCCTCCAGCTCCCATATAGCCTCATCAGGGATAAGGTGCTCCCATTGGACCTTTACCTGCCCGATGGCTCTGTTCCAGAGCAAAGTGACCTTCTTGTTGAGGATGTGCATAGGCTCTACTTGGAACTCTCCCTCGGGTTCCACCTGTATCACATTCCAATCAATCATATGATTAGGATCATGTACATACTTCTTAAGCAAAGATACATGGAAAATATTATGAGCTCTTATGTTAGCAGGAAATGCAAGTCTATATGCAACTAGACCTATCCTATCTAGGACTTCAAATGGCCCACAATATCTCGGTGAAAACTTGGCACAAATCCCCAACTTGAGAGAACTCTTCCTTAGTTTCACTCTCAAATAAGCATGATCCCCAATCTGAAATTCCTTATGCACTCTTTTCAAATCTGCATAGCTCTTGTGCCAGTCCTGAGCTATCTTTAAATTCTATCTGATCTTAACAAGTTCCTATTCCATTTCCTTGATCATCTCTGGTCCAAGTACTAACCTGTTCACTGGGCTGTCCCAATTCACTGGAGTCCTGCATCCCTTGCCATACAATGCTTCAAATGGACTCACTCCCAAGGATGCATGATGTCCATTATTGTATGCAAATTCTACCAAGTGTAGGAAATCTTCCCACTTGGATGGTTTTTCCATCACATACATTCTTAGCATGTCTTTAAGAACCTGATTCATCCTCTTAGTTTGGCCATCTGTTTGAGGATGATATGCTGTACTGAAATTCAATCTAATCCCCAATTCCTGAAATAATCCTTTCCAGAAATTGGAAGTGAACTTTGTATCACGATCAGAAATTATTGCCTTGGGCAATCCATACAATTTGAATATCTCTCTCATGAAGATATTTGCAATGTCATTATCCTTGTGAGTGGGATTGACTGGAATAAAGTGAGCTACCTTCGATAGCTTGTCCACTACAACCATGATTGAATCATGCTTCTTCACTGCCATGGGCAGACCTGTTATAAAATCCATAGAGATCACTTCCCACTTCCATTCCAGAATGGGTAAGGGATGCAACAATCCTGTTGGGTGTTGGTGCTCTTCCTTGACCTATTGGCACTTCTAACACCTAGCAATGTACTCAGCTATGTCCTTCTTCGTGCCATGCCAAAAGTATTGCTTTCTTGCTGTTGTTATAGTTTTCTGATATCCCGGGTGTCCAGAGTATGGCATTTGATGTATCTCATCCATTACAAGCTTTTTCAAATCTGCAGTATTTGGTATGTACAGTCTATCTTTATAGATGAGGATATCATCTTCACCAAGCTGATATACTGCATACTTTCTATCTCTGTTATCTTGCTGCAACTTCACTTTAATTTGAAGGCAAGTTTCATCACTCTTTGGGCTTCAAGAACTCGTCTTCAAATCTGATTTGCACACGCTTACTGCTGCAACATGAAATTTTCTGCTAAGAGTATATGCAACCTTATTCTCTTTCCCTTTCACATGCTTAATTTCAAAATCAAATTCACAAAGAAATTCCATCCATCTAGCTTGCCTGGCATTCAAGTTTGGTTGGTAAAACAAATACTTCAAGCTCATGTGGTCTGTTCTAAGCTCGAATCTTCTTCCCATGAAATAATGTCTCCACATCTTGAGAGCATGGAATATGGCTTCTAATTCTAAATCATGTGTGGCATAGTTCTTTTCATGCTCTTTTAATTTCCTTGACTCATAGCAAATAAAAAATCCTTATTGCATGAGCACTCCACCTAGCCCTTCAATGCAAGCATCTGTGCACACTACAAATTCCTTCTTTGTATCTGCTATCTTCAAAACAGGAGTACTAGTAAGTAACTCCTTTAACTTCTGAAAACTTTTCTCACATTTTTCAGACCATACAAACTTGATATTCTTTCTTTGCAATGAAGTGATCGGATGAGCTATCCTGGAGAATCCTTCAATACACCTTCTGTAGTAACCAGCAAGAACAATAAAAGATCTAACATCTGAAACATTCTTTGGAGTAGACCAATCCATGATGGCATTAATCTTCTCTAGATCAACTGCAATTCCTTCATCAGAAATGACATGACCCAAATATTGAATCCTCTTTTGGTAAAAATCACACTTACTTAACTTGGCATACAGATGATGTTCTCTAAGGACTTGCAGCACCATCCTTAGATGTTCTTCATGTTCTTCTTCATTCCTTGAAGAGACAATAATGTCATCCAAGAACATAATCACAAACTTATCCAAATATTTGTTGAACACGCTATTCATGAGACACATGAATGTAGCAGGTGCATTGGTAAGACTAAATGGAACCACGGTGAACTCATAATGACCATATCTAGTTCTGAAAGCCGTCTTGTGAATGTCTTCTTCTTCAATTCTCACTTGATGGTAGCCGGACCTCAAGTCAATCTTGGAAAACATTTTAGCTTCCTTCATTTGATCAAACAAGTCATCAATTCTTGGCAATGGATACTTGTTCTTGACTGTCACTTTATTTACCTTCCTGTAATCAATACACAGTCTTAAAGTCCCATCTTTCTTCTTGACAAATAACACCGATGCTCCCCAAGGAGACACACTAGGCCTGATATACCTTTTGTCCATTAATTCTTGCAGCTGCATCTTCAACTCTACCAACTCTGGTGTACTCATTCTATAAGGAGCTTTGGAATTAGGTGCTGGCCCTGGAACAAGATTGATGGTAAAATAAATATCTCTCTTTGGTGGTAGTCCCGGCACTTCATCCAGAAATACATTTTGGAACTCTTGCAACAACGAGAAGCCTTCTATCCTTGGTCCTTTGTCCTCTAACGAATCTGATATATGGAGTGCATATAATTGACAACCTTTATGATAAAACTTTTTCAACTGTAAGGCTGAAATTTGTCTCACTGAAACTTGCTTGGGAATTCCTCTTACCAATCTTGGTCTTCTCTCTTTATCAATGCATTCAAGTGATTTCTCGTAACTGTCCAACTTGGCTCTATGCTTTTCCAACCAGTCCATGCCAATTAAGGCATCATACGATCCTAAAGGTAGCACATTCAATTCTCATGTGTGTGGAGTCCATTCAATTCTATGGGGCACTCCACCACTACTTCACTTACTTTCTTTTTTGTCACTGTGGCTAATTGAACTAATCAAAATTTATAATGCTTCACTTTTCTAAGAAAACAACTTTCAACCACTTTTGGAGAAACATAACTATGAGTAGATCCTGGATCAATCAAATAATAACGGTGCATTTCTGGGAAATATTTGTCTAACGAAATATGTTTGTTTTCATGAAAATAAGAAATGTTGAGTTCAGTAAATTCCTTGAATCCCAATTACAGGGTCACTTTCAACCACTGCAAGCTTTTCCAATTTCCAAAAATGTGGCCCAGAATAGTGCTTGTTAAAATTTCAGAAATTACTTCAATCTGATCTGGGATCTTAACTGAGAGAACAACATGCACATAAAATCTACAACATTTCAATCATGGACACAATAATGCAAGCACACAAGAGACACAGAGTTTACTTGGGGAAAACCATAAAGGTGAAAAACCCCAATAACTTCCTCAGAGATAGATAGAGCAATGATACAACCAGAATACAAGAGATAGTCTTCTCCTAATAGTAGAGCCTCCTCCTCCACAAGTGCACCACTCTCCAAAGTGTGAGTGAGAGAATAGAAGGTGTAAAATGAGAGAGACACACTCTCTATTTATACACTAACTTGACTTGACCTTTACTCAACTAGGTCGGCCTCAACTTAACCACTTAACATAATGCTGACTGGGCCGACCCCCACTAGGGTGGTCTAATAACCCTTTGATCCACATGGCCGACCCCCAATAGGGTGGTCTAATAACCCTTTGACCCACATGACTTATACAGGACCGACCCCAACAAGGTGGTTTGATAACCCATCAAGTATAAGTTACGACACTTACAATATCAATGACGACACTTCCGTATAGAGGAATAATAACATCTCTATAGGAATACAACCACTTCCGTATAGAGGAATAATAACATCTCTATAGGAATACAATATACATATATGTAAAATACATTCCGAAGTTACATATACATCAACAATCCCTCTTAACTAGGAAGGTATTTCTCGACACAGGTCTTCTGGCACAAGTCATCTTCTCTGGATCATCGTCACTAGATAATTGTCATTGAGTCATCTTCATCGTCACTGCTGCTGCTATCTCAATCAATCTCTGAATATACTCGTCATAGGAAGTTCTACAGAGCCAGTCCTTTTTCATACTGGATGTGGGCCCACCACTTGCAGGTCTTCATCATCTGTGCGAACGGTTTGATAGAGGTGGCCTCTCAGGACTAATTTTATGTGCGGATGCAATACCGGAAAGAGTATCCCAGGAACATTTATGTGCCTAAGCATGACCGGCAAGAACTCCTAGGACTGATTACATGCATCTCCTCCACAATACCTTTAAAGAGCATCCCAGGAACATTTATGTGCCACATCACGACCAACAAGATCTCTAAAGAGCATCCCAGGACTTATTACGAGCACATAGCTCAACCTCTCGGATCTCCAGGACTAATTACATGTAGATAGATGAAACCTTTAAAGAGCATCCCAGAAACATTTATGTGCTGCAGCACGACTAGCAAGATCTCTAAAGAGCATCCCAGGACTAATTATGAGCACACAGCTCAACATCTCGGATCTCTAGGACTGATTACATGTCTCCATAGTAATACCTCATCCCAGGAATGATTACGAGCACACAGTTCAACCTATCGGATATCAGAGAACTAATTACATACTACATAGGAATACTGGAAAGAATATACCAGGAACATTTATGTGCCGCAGCACGACCGGAAAGATCTCCCATGACTGATTGCATGCTATTTGTACAACCTGCCACATATCATCTCTGACCTCCAAGTATCAACCTGATACTCATGATCCAACGGATCATCATTGCACAAAGCATCATCCTGATGCTCATGATCACACTGATCATCATCACTATACCATCCTGATACATATCGTCTGGAGCAACATCCTGAAGCTCATCATCATGATCATCCTAATCATACAATGCATCCACCTGATGCATACCAAGTATCTACCTCATACATATCATCATACATGATCCACATGATCATATAGTGTATCCACCTGATACAAATACAAATACATGATCCACCTGATCATACAGTGTATCCACCTAATACAAATACAAGTACATGATACACCTGATCATATAGTGTATCCACCTAATACAAATACAAATACATGATCCACCTGATCATACCTGATACATATCAACATACATGATCTACCTGATCATACAATGTATCCACCTGATACATATACAGATACATGGTCCAAGCATCCAACATGATACATATACAAAATACATACAAATGATCCAACTGATCATATCCATCATCAAACATGATGCATACATATACATATACATATAAATGATCCAACTGATCATATCTAGCATCCAACATGATGCGTACATATACATATAGAATAGTAACTAGAGCATCGTCCTGTTATACCTCCATATTTCACAGTGTCGCATATTCACCACAAAAATAGTTGACGACACTTCCCCTACTGCTTAAAACACCCAGAAGAGAAAAATGATGAGTGATCCTTGAAGACAAACCTATTCTGTCAAGAATCAACCCAGCTGAGACTTCAAATACCTGCACTACCACGCCTTGATCCAGCTTAGGTGCGAGGTAGTCCACACTACTGCGCTATGCTCTTTCTATGCCACGCGGTACTACCGCGTTATGCTCTGTTTGAGAGACGCGGTACTCCCTTTTTAGCCTTTTTTCCATGGCTTGTGGGTCTTGATCTTCGAGAGAATTTTGAGGATTGGTATCCCTGATTCGATCCTAACTCACTTTCTGTGATTAGTAGGCCTGATCCACTAAACTCTCCCAAGATCCATCCTTCTCTCTTGTTGGTTAACCCTACTACACATTATAAGAGAGAGACATTCCATGAGAAAAGGGGAGGACTCTTGGAGACATCAAACTTATGATCTTGAATCTTTGTGGAGATAGCTAGAGGAGGAAGCACTTGGAGCTGGGAGTTGGCTTGGACATCAAGCAACCATTGTAAGTGACTTCAAGTTTGTAATAGAACATAACTTGTCTTGTTTCCCAAATCACATGTGTTGATTTTGTTTCAATTATATGATTTGTATCTGTTATAGATTTAGATCCTAACTCATATTTCAAGTTGCTAGAGAATCGTATATGCTCGTATCTTGGTTTCACTTTGACAGATTCATTCGTGAGGACTTGGAAATTGGAGCAACCATAAAGACAAGCAATTGGAATGAAGGTCAGTTAGATCTCTTCTATTTCTTCCAGTAGTTTAATCTTGAAATGTCTATTTAGATCTAGTAATTCAAGGTAGCATTTGTTGTTTTTTGTCTTAGTTTAGAGTCAGTTAAAGTCTACTTTAACCTAAGAGAATTTCTACCTATCCGTAGGGAGAAAATTCTACAACAAGAATGGCGACTCCGCTAGTTTGAACCCCATTTGATTGATTGATCTCACTTTCAGTCATTTTTTATTGTGATTCTTCTTTCTCTTCAAACTAGTACTGAATTTTGGTCTCCTTGACTTTTATTCTTCCCTCCTCGCTACATTTTTCCTCCCTCTGTGATCAGTGAGTCCTCTGGGTCTGCATCAACCCTAAAAAATTCAATCTTCTTTTCAAAAGTTGCATTTTTCCATCCTTTGCAATAGTACCGCGCCCCCACCACTGTCTACAGCACGGTAGTACCGCGTACCCAACACTTTTACCAGAGCGGTAGTGTACCAGTACCATGGTATAGTCTATTCCTGCCATGCGGTAGTGTCTGCATATTTTCAATTTTTTCTTCCCTGCTTGGTTTCCTGAGTCATTTTTCATTTTCTCTGCTTTAGTTTGGTGTTTTCTATTTCCTATTACTATCATGTTCATTACACAGTCATTGTGGTGTGTTTATTTCTCTTGTGAGCTTGATTATTTTATGAGTTAGTGGCATTATTTGCACATTGGGTCACCCCTTCAATCTGATTGCATTGGCTTGATCTTCTCATCACAACCAAACCATTACTATTGTTCTTTTTTACTGGATTGTGTATCTTTCATAATCACATTGTTTCCATTATTATCATTAAAATCTATATTGAAAATTATCATTGGAGAACATTTGTGTTGTTTGGATTGAAATGGTCTAGCAGTATTATTGTGCATTAGGAAGTGAACCATTTAAATTTGCCATAGAAATTCTCATTTTTTTTAAGCATCCTAGTTGCAAGATCAGTGAATTGGAAGGAAGTGTTTATTTCAGTTTGGCTCTACTTACAAAAAGAA
Source organism: Larix kaempferi (assembly GCA_027924585.1). Classification (NCBI taxonomy): domain Eukaryota; kingdom Viridiplantae; phylum Streptophyta; class Pinopsida; order Pinales; family Pinaceae; genus Larix; species Larix kaempferi. Next base: position 10,893,496 of record BSBM01001409.1, on the reverse strand, counting down.
AACAATTTTTGTTTGTTTGTTTTGAAGTGGTTTTTAATTGCTTATGAAAGTTTCATGCATTTATGATCGAAGAACTCTCTCTTCCATAGCTAGTTTTCATCGAATACAAAGCTTCTTTCGATTCATTCTCACTTGCATGGTTTGGGTCGTCACAACACCACCAAGTTTCATGTCCATTTACCCGATTGAGTAATACAACCACTAAAATTAATCTCCCTAACTAAACCAACATTAACCTCACTTGAGGAAATCAAAAGAATTTGGTAGTTAGGTAGGACACCGGGGATAGGCATCAAAATAATTCCCCCTTGTCATTTTCATCTGAGACATAGTTGTTGTCCTCTAGGGAACTAAAACCCTCTAGTATTTATTGACACAGTCACATCCAGTTTATGGAGGGGCCTCTTGATTTTTTTTAACTTTCAGGGGTTAAACCGCCGCAAGATTGAGAACCGGACGGACTCTGTGGAATGTCGCACTAGACTTAGACCTAAGGAAACATCGATCATTGTCTTCCTTGTAATTCATAGTAATGCAAGGGTGATAAGGTAGAAGCACCGAAAACCTTTTCCAACGTGTCATGAATGAGGTAGCTTAGTGACTTTTATACTAGGGCTCTTTTACCCAAGATCCCTTTCGGTAGAGGGATATCATTCTCATATTGGTCTCTCACGTTGTATTGTTCGACTTGGATTTCATCACCTTGTGAAGGATACAATTTGTTGAGGTCTCCAGCTCTTAGTTAGGAGTTTGCTTGTTATCTCATCTTTATAGAGGGTCATTTTTTCTTTATAGTGACTGCTTGTTTGCATTCTGGCCATTATTTTTCTCAGCTCGCTTACTGAGACACCGGTCTCAGTATAGATTTTAGAGCTTGCTTTTTTGGCCTGCAAGCCTTGCTTTTTCTAGCTCCTTTTTTGCACACTCAGCTGCATTAGAGTTTTTGAGTTCTTTGTTACGAGAATGCCCCTGGATTTCATATTCCTGCCATTATGTCAGAACCACCACGGAGATCACGACGAGTACAGGGAAAAAGCCCTACACCACCACCACCGCCATGGACCTCCGGTCCACTTGCATCACGTATTTCGGCTCCTCCTGGCCGCGGTGCTGGTGGAGGGAACATTCCACCGCCGATATGCACTACATCTTTAGTTCCATCTGTAACTGTTACTCACAGCACAGTCTCAGAACCTCTTGCAGTTTCTGCAACCATTAGTATATCTGAGATTCCTACTGTCACTTCACCCACTGTTATTCCAGATATCTCTACCACAGTGGACAACATTACAACAGTTGAATCTACTACAGCCCAAAATACTAGACTAGAGGCCATCCTCCTGCCTGATGTCAACACCTCCCTTCCACCAAAAACTTTCCACGATGACATAGACGGATCTGTTGGCACCACCGAAGAATCCGACCAGGATATATATGGCTTGATTTCAGTCTCGGGCGAGTATGTCAAAATTATTGAAGACACTCAACTTCTTGATACACCTTTTGAACCTGACTATGGCTTTATCACTTCCCAGGCGAAACTTCCACCTGTTATCACCGCACCATCCAGCGTTCATCCACAGGAAACCGGTTCTTCCAGCAACGTACCTCGTACCATATCTCTCCCCAACCTCTCTCCAGGACATGAGATCATGGCCTCCATTCAGTCTAGTATGGTTAGTCTAGAAAATTCCTCGTTAGCATCGACACAGTTTAAACGTGACACAGAGGAAATGCTCTCGACGGCTTCTAGATATCCCCCTGTTACCCGTCCTCCCGACTATCAGGATCCCAACATCCCGTCTAGCACAGAGTTTCATCACAACTATGCAGACGGCTCCGGACCTTCAGACGTTACTATACCTATGTTCTCGCCGGACACCGAAAACCCTTTTCAGGATACGAACCCGGACCCAGTCTTCGATGGTCCTCCTATCGTTGAACATGCTATGGACGATACCCCTGATACCCCTCGATTAAATTCCTCACATTTGCTGCCATCACCCATGTTTGGCGCACATTCTATGAGGGATAACCCAGTTTTTTCTCCGTCCTCACCTGTCAGATATGGAAGACTCCCTCCACAAATCGGCACTTTTGGCACCATTCGCCAATTGACACTATCGTATCTGGCTAGTGCCGGAAGAACACCAAGTCATACTGCTGGATCATCCATATTGACCGAAGGTTCACCTTCGACCACTATCTACACTATCTCAGGAGGTGGACAACCGACTGCCGTGATCCCCAACTCCAACAACCAAACTCCTCCTGGCGGGCCATCAACCCAACCTACTGGAGGACAATCCTTTGTTGGGGACCCCGTTCCTAGTCAACAACCTCCTCCTATAGGGCCATCCAACCCATCTGCTGGAGGGAAACCCATCGGCACCATCCAACAACCCTCCCAACTAGTAGTATCTGCTCAATATGGTATGTACAACACACCTGGCAGTGGACAACCTTATACCAGTTTTCCAACCGGGCTCCATCTTCAACATCCCTCATCAGGTACGCTTCCTTCTTGGGAACCTCAAATCCCACAGAGTGGGGGGTACTCATTATTTAGAAACTGGAAACCAGCTGGGGGGCAATCTCAAATTCCCCCCAACTTGAACTCCGGCTTCCCCTATCCTTCGGCTTCTACAACTCGATGGAACCCATCCCTTCAATTTCCACACGTTCATTAAGGAGGAACAAACCTTCCATGGACACCACTGTCGCAGCCACCACCCAACCCTGCTATGGGAAACCCTCCACTTCCTCAATATAGTGGTAACATTCTTGGAACACAACAACTCCAGGGAACTTTTCCCCAACCAGGAGCAACAACCATTCCTAGGTTACAACAACCCTAGGGTACCATACCTACCATCCCCACTCATCAGAACATCCACCAACCGGTTACCACAGTGATTCCTAATCAGGTAATGACTTCCAACACTCAACCGGTTAACCAGATGGCCTACTACACACAAAACTTCTAGCAATACCCCACGGGTAACACATATGGGTATAACACGCAACAGTATACTATGCAGGGCCCCCTAGGTTTCTCTACACCATACGGTTATTACTCATACCCGCGGACTAATCGTCAACTTCCCTTTTTGGCCACACTAGACTTACCTGATTTGTCGAGGCTCACTAATGATCCTGTATGGCATGAACCTCACTGGCCACCCATTCCAGCCAAACTTCCATCGGACATTCCTAAGTTCGATGCTAAGCCTGGGGAAGACCCCAAGAACCACATAATGACCTTCCATATTTGGTGTTCATCCAACTCCTTGATGGATGATTCCATTCGACTACGGCTCTTCCAGCATACGCTTACTGGCACGGCAGCAAAATGGTACATCGAGCTGCCACAACACTCTTTCCATGATTTCAACACCTTGGCTATGTATTTTCTGACCCATTTCTGGCTCCCCATCCGATATGAGACTGGAACAGAACTGTTAACCTCACTGCGTCAAACCACTTCTATGCACTTTTCGGATCACATCGATGAGTGGCATCGACGCTGTAGGCTAATCAAGGCACCCATTCCGGATCAGCTACTCGCTGATTGGTTCACAAAGTCATTTTTTCCTCCCATAGCTAGGGATATCGCTATGCGCGGGCTGGTCACAGAAGAACAAGCTGTCTCGGCAGCTCAATACATGGATTTGGTATATACCCAATCCGACACTTTAGACGAACTTCTTCCCCATGCCGCCCGCGTTACCACTGATCCAACGAAACCCACCAATGAACCCCCCATTGATGGTATTGTTGGTTCAATCAAGGCCCAGCCTACTACCAACTCGACGGGGCAACAAGCTTCTGCTTCCCCCACTCTATCTCAGGCTGCTCGAAAATCTACTACTTCTCCTACTATCTCCTTCGAAGTGAACATAGTTCAATCTACGTCACAACCATCCAGAGGAAAGAAGAAGAAGAATTGTGGTAAATCCAAAAAGAACCAGTAGGAGAATCCCAAGCTACAACCCACCCACAACGACCTGAAACAACGTCGAAAGGCTAAGTTTCCCTGCCTAATTTGTCAAGACGATCACTACACGCGTGACTGTCCCTACAAGGATGAAGTCAACAAATTTGTTAAAGGATCCTCTTGCCCGGCAGTGTTAACTGACCCTTTCCCTCAACAGCAATAGTAGATGGTTTCCCAAGAAACCCCACAGGGCGGCAACTCGAGCAACCCAACTCACGGAGAGACGTCCTCAAATCGCGAAATCCTGATGACAAGTAATGAAGAGATTCATATAACCACTCATTCAAAGACATATGAGAACCCTCCAAGTTCAAACAAACAGTCAGAGATAGCCAAAGGCAAATCTCCTGTTGAAGATCTGATTCCTACCCCCCCCCAACGGCCATCTCCATATCAAGAGACCGCTTACGGACACAATGCTACGCCCACCCAAGGGCACCATACGAAAGGCGACATTTAATCTTAATGCGTGAGCTGCCCAAAATTACAACATTGTTGAGGATTTAGCTCAAGCACCTTGCGCCATGTCGACTCTCGAGGTTCTTCAACACTGCCCTACGCAGCGTAGAACCTTACTTTCAGCACTGGGGGTAATGGACCCAGATACTTCAAACACTATCATGTTTAACTTGGAGTATGCCAAACCTCGGCTTTCTCACCAGTTAGCCTTCCAGGTTCATACAAAAATCCATGGAAATAGCATCCATCGCACTGTTTTAGATGAAGGTGCCTCCACGTCGAACATGTCTTTGAATTGTTGGAGAGACTTAGGCTCACCCGAAGTCACGACGTCTCCCACTACTCTTAGGGCATTTGATGGACACGGTTTTCAACCTTATGGACTCATTCCCACAATTGGTGTTGAACTAGGGGGCAAAACAGTATCCGTACACATTGAAGTCGTGGATGCACCATTAGATTACAATCTTCTACTCTGTCCGAACTGGTTCTACGCCATGACCGCCATAGCATCTACTGTCTTCCGGATTGTGTAATTTCCTCATGAAGGGAAAATTGTCACCATAGATCAACTTGATTACTATATCCCAGACTCTCATCCGAACTCTGCCAACACTGTCCCATTATTGGATAAACCTCGGTACCGGTTCCAAGACGTTGGCATTGGTCTTATGAGGGATTCTTCCCTTATTGGAGTTTTCCCAGAGCTGGGGACCCATGTTCAACCAGTCAACATGATTTCATCAAATTTCACCCCTTCCAATGATTCATTGGTGATTCCGAGTCCCACTGAGATTGAAAACTATGGCAAATCCATGCCTTTGAATAGAAACATCGTAGCGTACGAAGCAGTCCAATCAGCCATCGATTGGGTCGACTATCCTACCCATCACACCGTGGCACAGCTCTCGTCTGAGACTCATTAATCCCCACCACTTATCGATCCTCTCACTTTGATTTTAGCTACTCATGAATCAATTATGGAGGTTATGTGTGGTGATGAGCCACCATGGGGATATTTTCATCATCGATCTTCATTACCCACCATTCAGACACTTGAGCCCGATACAAAACCCAGTCCTTCACTTGGAATGGTTCAAACCAAGTTTCCCACTTCCATCAACGAAGTATTTTTTGAAGGAAACTTGGCTAACCTTATGGAAACCACTCCCATAGATATTTCAGTGAAGCCTGGTATCATGGAAAACATACATATTGACAAAACATGCACTCCCCTCGAGATGGAGTTCTACACTGCCTACTTCAAAATCTTCCACGATGTTTTTGCTTGGAGTTATGAAGAAATGCCAGGAATAGATCCCTCGATTGTGGTCCATGAAATTCCAACCTTCCCTGGCACTCGACCTGTTTGGCAGAAACTTCGACCCGTCCATCCTCGTAAGGCAGCCGCTATTAAAGCAGAAGTTGAAAAACTTTTGCGTGTTGGTTTTATCTATCCTGTCCCATTGACAGAATGGGTATCTAACATCGTTCCCATAGCCAAGAAATAGGGAATGATTAGAGTCTGTGTCGATTACCGCAACTTGAACAAAGCTTGTCTAAAGGACAACTACCCAACTCCGTTCATCGACCAGATCATTGATAACTGCGGCGGGAGTGTCATCTTTTCATTTATGGATGGATTTTTTGGCTATAATCAGATCGATATCCTCCCAGCCGACCAGCATAAAACAACCTTTATCTGCCCTTGGGGGATTTTTTCATATAGAAAGTTACCTTTTGGCCTTAAAAATGCCAGGGAAACTTTCCAACGGGCGATGTCATATGCATTTCACGATATCAAACATATTGTAGAACCATATCTTGATGATCTTCCCGCTCATTCTTAGACCTGGGATGACCATCCTGATCATTTAGGTGCCATTTTCGAAAGGTGCCATCGCTACAATATCCGTTTGAATCCACATAAGTGCGTCTTTTGCGTGGAAGCTGGAAAAATTTTGGGATTCATAATCTCCAAAAGCGGGATACGCTTAGATCCTGTGAAGGTAGAAGCTATCTTAGCCCTGCCTTCCCCTACGAACATTCCAGAACTTCAAAGTTTGCAAGGGCATGCAAACTTTCTACGCTGTTTCATCTGTAATCTTTCCGAGATAACAAAAGGCTATATGAGTCTTCTCAATAAGAATACTCCCTTCATCTGGGACGATGAAGCCCACCGTTCCTTTGATAATCTAAAGGCGGCCTTAACTAAAGATCCTGTGATTCAACCCCCCGATTACACATGGGATTACATTCTTTATCTCGCAGCTTCGATTTCCACCATCGGTATGGTGCTAGTCCAGGAAGACCATAATGGCATAGAACATGTGGTATACTATCTTAGTAAGAGTCTTCTCGAATCCGAAATTCATTATTCACATGTTGAAAAACTGGTTCTGGCAACAGTTTTCGCTGTCAAGAGGTTCCGTCATTACATTCTACTCCGCCAGACCACTGTTATAGCCGATTTCAATCCAATGTATTATATCCTCACACGTCAAGTGCTTGGGGGCAAATATTCTCATTGGATCGTCATCCTACAAGAGTTTGACTTGGAATTTGTCAAAGCCAAGTCCAAGAAGTCTTTGGTCTTTGCTAAGTTGATTTGTAACTTGCTCCGTGCTATCAAGCAATCCGAGCCCATCGATTCTCTTCCTGATGAATCGTTGTTCCTCATTAGCACGTCTGATCCATGGTATGGGGATATTTTATTATATCTCCAAACCCAACATTTCCGCCCCGACCTCACTCGTGATGAATGTCGACGCATCCGACATCACGCCAAGTTCTACCTCATAGTCAACAATACCCTTTATAGACGTGGTGTCGACAATGTTCTTCGATGTTGTTTGACTCTAGATGAGGCAGAATGTGTTCTTAATGACTTCCACGCTGGAGCATGTGGTGGTCATCTCTCTGGGATGGCTACAGCCCAGAAAATACTGCGAGCAGGATATTTCTGGCCCTCGATTTTCAAAGACTACATTGAAACGGTCAAGAAATGTCCACCATGTCAATTCTTTCATAATAAAACATGCTCGCACCCTGCTCCACTCCGTCCTGTTATTGCCGTCGACTCTTTTTCCAAATGGGGCATATATTTCATGCACTATAAGCCCACTTCAGTCGGGGGGCATTGCTATGTCATAGTAGCTATTGACTATTTCACAAAATGGACTGAAGCGATGCCTACTTATGCTGAGGACGGCAAAACAGCAGCACAATTCATATTCAATCACATTATAGCTAGATTTGGTGTCCCACAATCCATTGTGACCGATCATGGCTCCCACTTCAGGAACCATATGATAGAGGAAATAAGTGCCAAGTTGGGTTTTTGCCATGAAAACTCAACCCCATAGTACCCACAGTCTAATGGCCAAGTTGAAGCCATTAACAAAGTTCTGAAACGAATGATTCAGTGTATTGTGGGTACTCATAAATCCAACTGGCACTTAGCTCTATTTTCAGCATTATGGGCATACCGAACCTCAGTAAAAAGTGCTACTGGGTTTACACCATTCCAACTGGTGTACGTCCTGGAATCCATTTTACCAATTGAATGTGAAATTCCATCACTGAAGATAGCCATAGAGCTACTTCCCCACACCACTTCTGAAGAGGAACAGTTTCTATACCTAGCCAAGCTAGATGAAACCCGCTGCGACGCTGCTTTAGCGAACGAAGCTCATAAAAAATGTGTCAAAGCACAGTATGACAAATCCGTTCAACCTCGGATTTTCAATGAAGGTGTCCTCGTACTCACATATGATCAAATGCACGATAAACTCGGAAAATAAAAACTAGAATCTATGTGGTACGGCCCCTTTGTTGTAAAACGTGTCTTGGAGAAAGGAGCCTATGAACTCATCGATTGTGATGGCACACCATTGGCACGGCCCCGCAATGGGATATACCTCAAACGCTTCTATGCGTAAGGTTATCCTACGCAAGATACTTTTGTACATAATGTACCTAGCTGGTTTTCACTCATCTTTTTGGTGTGCACACGGACCTCATGTATCCATTCTTACCTTGACTTGTGATTTTGTGTGCAAATTTCTTCCTACTTCGGATTCGCCGATGGTGTGAGCTGGCATACCCAGAACCTCGCTTCCACAGCATGGGTAATCTATTCTCCCACTGGAAAGTTGCTATCTTCAGGAGCCAATTGTTTGGGTCCAGCAACCAACAATATCGCAGAGTACCATGCAGTCATCGGACTCTTGACAGAGGTTGCTTCCCTTGGAATTGACTCCCTATCAGTCTTTTTAAACTCCCAAGTCGTGGTTTCTCATCTGAATCATGTTTACACAGTTCGCGATCCCATCCTACTTTGTTTATTTCGGAGGGCACGCCTCTTGGAACGATCTTTTAATTTCATTTCATATCAACACGTACCAAGGGAATTCAATTGTATAGCTGATTCATTAGCTAATTACATTCTGGATTGGCATCTTGCCCATACATAAAAATACATCACAAAATAAACACACAAGTCATTGTAAATAAATAGGTCATAAAAGTAGGTCCATATGTATATCACTGTATATAAAAGTGTTTTTTCAAATACATAAAGTTTGTGTTTTAAAGACAAAATTTGGGACCTAATCCCATACAAAAATTTGGCTCTCAAAGCCTACATATCGTATACATGCCGCAAAAAGATAAAAGATACCATCTAAGGATATCTAGGGGATCTATCATGTTCCTCATCAGATTCCTCACACTGTTGGTGATAACACACTATAGCCCGAAGCACCCTACAGAGAAGTAGGCCAATACACCTAGGCACACCTACGATATGCCACTGGAGATGCAAAGGGACGTCATCCACCCTCATAGCGGGGATACCATGGGTTAAACCCTGTAGCATCCTCTCTATCTCCTGGACCCCTCCCACCTCATCCTCGTCTTATTCCTCATCTGAAGCGGCTTCATGATCAACACCACCTCGGCGTAATGGTGAGTACCCTACTGGTCTCTGTGGTCCATGATCTGTGACATGCACACGTACATATATTAAAGTCTTTTACACATTCTAAAAAACAATAAAAATTATATATTCAAAAAAAAAAAAAAACATTTATGAAGGTCATACCTGAATTGTCCCAATCCTCATCTTCCGGCAGTTCTAGGTCTATGTCCTCGCGGAAGTCCACCCCTGCACAGGGGTAGTCATTGATCATCACAATCTGTTCCTCGAGCCACAAGAAGAAATCCTCACCGAAAGCCAAACACTGCGGCCCCCCAAGTCGTCCTGCGTATTCGCTCCATCGAGCCATCCATGGCTCGGTGGGTGGATGGGGGGGCATGGCTATCTGTGGGCGCAACAATGGCACCCTCACCAAGAAGAAGGTGACTAAGATTCTCCCATACCCAAATTGAGAATTCTCTCCAAGCTTGCACTTGTTCACTTGCTCTTTGAGGTTGGTCAATACTGCCTCACACCAGTTGAATACTATTCCTGCCATGCAATCCACTGCAAGATTCATCTGTGTACGGGATGCCTGATGGGGACCCATGGTCCCTACTACACATGTGATGGTGAATAACATAGTTTTTAAAGGAAGTTCTACAATGTCCTTAATGACCACCTTGCCGCTTTTCTTCCCCGAACCCTGATGACAATAACGGGCAATTAAAGCATCCGTGCTCACCTCCGAAGCTGTGAACCCAGTAAAACTCACCCAGGATCCTCTTTTCGAGAGGCCCATGAGAAACTAAATGTCCTCGAGTTCAATCTTGAGGGTGTGTTCTTCTACTTGGAAAGCTTGAATGTCGAGGTCCCACATTTGAATAATGTGGGTGAGAAGTTTTGCCTGCTTACAGATGCCTTTGGTCTTGAATAATTTCAACAAACCACATTCCCGTAATGCAGTCAAGGTCTCTTGGTCATCTTCGGCCAACAAATCATCTGCTTCATGCTCTTTTTCTTTCCAATGGACCATTTTGCTCCAAACAAGTTACAAACACCTGCAAAAGGTCATAGGAAACATTCATTAATCATTTAACAACTTGATCTCAGCTAAAAATTTGAGAAAAAATAATATTTTCATCTTGAAAATCGCCACTATCGCGCCTGGGGGAAAATTGAGTGCGCGATACTGCACAGTACCATGCCCATGTTTAACCTTACAGAGCGGTACTGTTGCACAGTAACGCGCTTCCCGATATAGCCCCCGCGTGGTACTATGGAAGGCAAAAATTGCCTAATAGGGCTTGCCCAAAAAATTGTTCTTCCCTATTGAAATCAAGTTATTCATACATGAAATGAAACAGGGGCTTGAAAGCTCTTACCTGGCGCAGACGGCTGTTGAAACGGTGCTCCCGATCTCCAGATATGAACTCTTGAAGTTTTTTATCCTCAATGGGTAAAATCTCCTCTTTTGGCAAATGCACAAGTGAAATGGTAACTTTCCATATTTAGCCATCCTTTATATAAAATTTTCACTTATTTTTTACTCATTTTTTATCTAGTTAAATTAAAACCCATTTCACATTACTAATATCTGGTTTCATGAGCATTTGTTGACAGGGTCTCCTTTAAAAAATATATATTCACATTGGCGTTCATTTATTGTTTGACCTTCATTTTGAGCCTACTTTATCTTTTTCGTGCTCTGGATTAAAACTTGAAAAAGATTCCAAGCACTTTTACACCCGTGTCGTGCTTGTCAAACTTAAGTAAATGGTGTCAAGCTTAGTCAGCTTTACTCATGCTCGTTAAACGATGAGGAAAGTATTATCCTGGTTGTATTTTTTTCTCTTTTCGGACCAGAATAATTAAAAATTACGAAAAAGACCATTGGGGTCCATAGTTAAGCTCTTTTCAGACTCCCTAAAATTGAAAAGATTGCCAAGTGATCTTGACTCTTTTACACTTTTAAAAGTATTTGAAATGTCGTCTATTCAATGATAGGTTATCCCTTTTTCGGCCCGTCTAGTCTATTTACGAGAAAGGTATACCTCGGTCAATTTTTGGCTGGGAGAGTTCTCTCGGGAACTGTTTTACACTATTTTGGGATTGAGGGACTAAATTTAAGAAAAAGTACACTTTGGAGCCTCCTTTAATTTTTTCAGGCTCTCTAAATGTGAAAAACTACCGAGTTTTCCTTCCTTGGACTCGTTAAAATTTAACATCAAAGGACCCACTTTGGGACAAACCCCTCCTTTCTCAGGTTCGTAAAACATGTGAGATCGGACTCATCTATGAGATGAGCTATACTGAGCATCTGTTATCCTCTTCAAGCTCGAAAAACAACAAAGAGATACTCGTCTATCATGTCGGGGGAATATGGGGAACAAGTCAAGTTTATTTTGGCATCTTGTCAGTCGTCACCTTTAAGCATGGCATGCGTCTGTCCCTTGTCTATTTTGGGTATCTATTTTCACTGAGTTATGGTCATCATCCTGAGTCGTCTCTTTGGCCATGAGCCTACTCGTTCGGTGTCTATCCTCTGCTATCAATAATCCCTCCTGCCAAGTCCTGTTACATGCCGTTATATGTTCAAAGGGTTACATTGTTCAGAGTCATTCATTGTGTCAGACCTCCGCTGTGTCAGTACGTGCGCCATTGTTTCATCATCCTATACTATCTTTCATTCCGATTTAGTGTCGATGATGTGGGAATCATTATGGCCCACCTTTGACGAGTCTATTCCCGTCGATGCCAAATCACTATCCGGGAATTGGAATTAGGGATCAACCATTAGTACCTTGGTACCTGCATGCCTCAATGGCAGGTTTCCTCGTGTTCGACAGTAGGTTTACATCATTGAAATCTGATCGAACAATCTCTCGAATGCTCGACATCAACCCATTCATTCGCATTTCATTGAGATGTACTACAAATACCTTGGGGATCATCGTCATCATTGGTGATTTCCCTCGCATTTTTTAACGGTTCACATCATTGACTGGTAATCAAATGGTTTCTACCATGTTCAACTTCAACACTTTGTAATCACATGGCTAGATTCGAATCATTTGTGATTGGATAGAAGACCCTGGGTGCACCTTTGTATCTTGATTGCGTCTAGGTTGCGATGGAGATGTACTTTGTATTGTCACACAGATCCACTTTTGTATTGGTCGTGGCTGTGTCATTACTGTCTCATGGATCTATGCTTGTTCATAGTAGCCATGATTTGTCTACAATTTGTATCATCTCAGTACTCATGGATCTACAATGTATTGGTCGACAACCATGCTTTGAGTCAATTGTTTCCGAGCATGGGGATGCGTGCCTCGGTGGTATATCTAACATTTTGTTTCTGTTTCAACTCCTTGTTTCTCTCCTCGATGCTATCTCCGCACAGTATTTGTAACGTCTTTCGGTCATCAGTCCCTTCTGACCTCACACTTTAGGGGGCATTTGTTATACCTCCATATTTCACAGTGTCGCATCTTCACCACAAAAATAGTTGATGACACTTCCCCTACTGCTTAAAACACCCAGAAGAGAAAAATGATGAGTGATCCTTGAAGACAAACTTATTTTGTCAAGAATCAACCCAGCTGAGACTTCATATACCTGCACTACCGTGCCTTTTTACAGCTTAGGTCCGCAGTAGTCCACACTACCATGTTATGCTCTTTCTATGCCACGCGGTACTACCGCGTTATGCTCTGTTTGAGAGGCGCGGTACTCCCTTTTTAGCCTTTTTTCCATGGCTTGTAAAATCTTGATCTTCGAGAGATTTTTGAGGATTGGTATCCCTGATTCGATCCTAACTCACTTTCTGTGATTAGTGGGCCTGATCCACTAAACTCTCCCAAGATCCATCCTTCTCTCTTGTTGGTTAACCCTACTACACACTATAAGAGAGAGACATTCCATGAGCAAAGGGGAGGACTCTTGGAGACATCAAACTTATGATCTTGAATCTTTGTGGAGATAGCTAGAGGAGGAAGCACTTTGAGCTGGGGGTTGGCTTGGACATCAGGCAACCATTGTAAGTGACTTCAAGTTTGTAATAGAACATAACTTGTCTTGTTTCCCAAATCACATGTGTTGATTTTGTTTCAATTATATGATTTGTATCTGTTATAGATTGAGATCCTAACTCATATTTCAAGTTGCTAGAGAATCGTATATGCTTGTATCTTGGTTTCACTTTGACAGGTTAATTCGCGAGGACTTGGAAATTGGAGCAACCACAAAGACAAATAATTGGAATGAAGGTCAGTTAGATCTCTTCTGTTTCTTCTAGCAGTTTAATCTTGAAATGTCTATTTAGATATAGGAATTCAAGGTAGCATTTGTTATTTTTTGTCTTAGTTTAGAGTCAGTTAAAGTCTACTTTAACCTAAGAGAATTTCTACCTATCCATAGGGAGAAAATTCTACAACACATCCTGATGCTCATCATCCATGATCCTCCTGATCATCATAGCATCGTCTTCTTCAAATCATCTCATCGTCCCCGAAGCACAGCCCAGATGCACATCATCCAGTACTTACACCACCGACATGGGATAACACATGTACCACCATTTGGGAAAAGCTCCAGGCCTTACTTTTTCACCATGGGAGAACACATCTACCACCATGTGAGAATGGCTCCAGTACTTACATCTACACCATGGGAGAACACATCTACCACCATGTGAGAATGGCTCAACAATTACATCACAACCATGGGAGAACACATCAACCATGTAAGAAAAGCTCATGTGCATCTGCATCTTCCGGACTCATCACTTCCCTTTGGAATGAACCTCGATCTGAAGTGCACCAAGCCTATCTTTGAAGTACTCAACCTGCACTCTAGCCAATGGATTGGTCAATACATCTGCAACCTGCTCATCTGTCGCAACATACTCTACTTTGGTTGTACTCAGTGCTACGCAGGACTACTTCCTTCTAAACCAAGAGATCACACCTGATCCCATACTGAGGCAGCACCTAGAAGTGCTCTTCCTATCTGCAGCACTGCCTGCCCAATCTGAATCAACATAACCCTACAGGTTAAACTTTTGATTTGCATCATATTTGAGCCCATAATCAACTATACCCTTCAGGTACATTAGAATATTATTTACAGCAACCAGGTGAACACTCCTCGGATCTGTCAGGAACTGGCTGAATGTGTTCTGACCGCAAAGCAAATATTTGGTCTAATGTTTGTCAGGTACATCAAGGACCCAATCATCTGACAATACATAGTGACATCAACCAGTTCAGATGAAGCATCACACAGAAGCTTCAGGTTCGATGCCATAGCCTCGCAGTCCATCATCCCAAACCTCTTCAAGATCTCTACTGCATACTTCCCTTGTCCAAAAAAGATTCCATCTGCCACACCTCCATACCTAGAAAGTAGTGCATCATACCCAAGTTTTGCACATATATGACTCCCTGTCATGTGTCTCAGAACCAAGTGGCTGCTCCACATACACTTCTTCTTCAACTACACCATTCAAGAAAGCTGTCTTGAAATCCATCTGGTGTATCTTCTATTTCATCACTTTTATATTTCTCTATGCTGCCATCTGCAGCATGCTTGATCTTGATAGATCCATATGGAAGTCATAACAAACTTCCCTTCAGGTCTTGGGACTACATCCCAAACATCATTCTTAATGATCGATGGATCATGGCATTCTTCCCATATCCTGAGAACTTCAATATCTTCAATAGATAATTTTGTTGCTGAACAGATGTTGTAGTTCTTCTTTTGTAGGTGATGGCATACGATCTTTCCTACACAACAAGTTAAATTGCATGATTAGAAAACATCTCATAGTTTTCAAAACAAATTATTACACATAAAGAAATATGTCATACAGTCATGCAATTATCTTAGCCAATGCTTCAATACAACATTTATCCATATCCCGTAACTTTCTAGATGCCTTCCAATCTCTACCAGAACATTGTTAAGAGTGTGCACAACTCACAACATGTTAGCAAAGAGGTTTCTTTCTAGATAAGTAGCAATGGAATGTTGTACAGTGCCATAGGCCACTTACCCATGCATATTAGTAGTATACTGTTCATCAATGCAACTATTCTAATATGCATAATACACAACCTAATTCTAGGAACATCAGTATATACATTATTGAACAGTATTATTTAAACAATAAAATATGCAAGTAATGACAATTCAAATACTTATCTTTGTTTGTCTGTTGGGTTGACTCCCTCTCAATCTTTGATTCTTTTTTGCAACTCCATTCTTATGTGGATTGTGAGAAGTGGTCAACTCCCTCTGAATATCTGCATCCTTGCAGAAACTACTGAAGTGTGCTCCTTTGCTTTCTTGCAGGAACAACTGGAGTGTATAGTCATGATCATTCACAGATAATAAACATTAGTATTCAAGGTTTCAGGGAAGTCTTCTTTTAATCATGCATATTCTTATTTGATCATAGGACTCTTTTGATTAGTTAAATCATCAATGCATAAACCCGTGATTACTCAAACCTATACCTTCATGATTCTTCTAGTTAGTCATATCATCAATTATGGTAAGAAACATAATATACATACAACCATGACTATCTAAACCTATGACTTCATGAATAATCATTATCAACAACACAATAGTATAAGATCCTAACACAAGGTAGGATTCTAGCTTGAGATAGGAAAACATACCTGGATTAGCATGCTAGCTAGTTATGTCTAACATACCTGCATAATGTCTTTTGGTTCTCTTCAGTGACTTGTGCTAGTAACCTGCATGTCTCATAAGTTAACCAATGTAGAACCAAGTTATACATACCTCGTAAGTAGATCTTCTATGTGATCCATGAAAATGGATGAATCTTTGTCTTCATGTCACCATGATCATATGTTCTTGAAGTAGAACATGATTTGTCTTTCTTGGTGTACCTTTTATGTTAGCGAACAACATAAACCTCATACAACATCACAATGCATTAGTACAATCATAAGTGTCAAAACCTTAATCAATGAATATCTTCTATTAAGGTAATACGACAAGTCTAGTAATTAATCAAGATTGTACTATAATGATATGAAGACAAACATATCATAAACTTAACCATGAACAGAATTCGAAACATACCTATAAGCCATACCTATCAAGATTGCTTGTAATCTTCTTATGGAAGGACTTAGCTTCATCTCCCTTTGAAATAAGAACTTCTTCACTTATGCAGGTGACCAATCCATCCTCTTCTAGGATTAACCCAATCCACTTGATTTGTAGGAACTGGACCTGGAGCTGGACTAGGGTTTGTCAACTCCAAAAATTCAAACTTCCAAAATGATAGAAATATGTGCCTTGATGAGTTGATCAAGTTGGTATATTCAGAATTTGAAAACTGCAAAGTTTCACCCCTCGAAATTTCCTTTTAGATTTCTGGATTCACTGGGAGGACCTTGAATTAGGGTTTGAATTTCCCAGAGCTTCACCCAACCAAAAGATTTGATTCAAAGCTCTAAGCTTCAATTTTTCTGAGGAGCTTCTAGCCGTGGTCACAGATTTCCAAAATTCCAAGTTTTGCAGAAGCCCTAATTTTCTATCTTTCCGATCAAAGTCCCGAACTGGGGTTTGATCAAGCCCGGCCTTCTGCCCAACCAAAAAATCTGATCTTGGTCTCTAAATTTCGATTTTGATGAGTAGCATCTATCCGTGGTGTCCAATTAGAGAAATTCCAACTTTCTCCGAAGCCCTAAATTCCGGAAGCCATGAATGAAGGTGCTCAAAACTAATTATGTTTTGACAGAAATATGTACCTGATTGTTTCTGGTGTAACTCTGAACTTTTCCATCCATAGGGTCTAAAATTTTTTCTTGAGATATCCTGACTTATTATCTTTCCATCCCGATAGGTCTGATCTCAATTAGATTCTCTGAGAGAGAGTTATGCCAAGTGTCGCAATGTGATCGGTTTATGGGATAATACAGGAGAGCAAACTTGTACGACGTTCCATGTGTCACTGGTTCAATTTTGGCCTCTACGAAATTTTATTGAGATAGCCTGACCTATTATCTTTCCACCCCGATAGGTCTGACCTCAATTGGATTCTCTGACAGAGAGTTATGCCAAGTGTCGCAACGTGACCTGTTTATGGGATAATACAGGAGAGCGAACTTGTACGACATTCCACGTATCACTAGTTCCAATTCGGCTTCTAAACATTTTTCCTGAGATAGTACAGTCTGTGTACTACCTGTTTCTTTTTATGAAATTTCATTTGGAGCTTCCTATCCCAAGTTATGACCTTTTTCCCAATGTCACCTGATTTTGACTCAGATCTGGAAGAGGCAGAAACACTATATTGTACAGATCATAAATCACAAAGTACAATGAATTAGAGGTTTTCCTTTGGACACAAGGTACATAGGGATCTGATCTTTGACTTGTAAAAGTTTTAGATACGAAAACTTTGCCAAAATGGATTTATAGTGAAAGTACTACGATGATCGATTTTTGCTATATCAAGCCCTAGCATCGTAAGTGCAACAAGTGTCATACATGCCATATCATGCCTTCTTTTAGGCTAGCTTTGATACCATGTTAAATTTTCAGAATTTACTTCAATCTGATCTAGGATCTTAACTAAGAGAACAATATGTACAGCAAATCTACAGCATATCAATGATGGACACAATAATGCAAGCACACAAGAGACACAGAGTTTACTTAGGAAAAACCATAAAGGTGAAAAACCCCAATAACTTCCTCAGAGATAGATAGAGCAATGATACAACCAGAATACAAGAGATAGTCTTCTCCTAGCAGAAAATCCTCCTCCTCCACAAGTGCGCCACTCTCCAAAGTGTGAGTGAGAGAATAGAATGTGTAAAATGAGAGAGACACACTCTCTATTTATACACTAACTTGACTTGACCTTTACTCAACTAGGTCGGCCTCAACTTAACCACTTAACATAATGATGACTGGTCCAACCCCCACTAGGGTGGTCTAATAACCCTTTGATCGAAATGGCTGACCCCTAATAGGGTGGTCTAATAACCCTTTGACCCACATGACTTATACAGGGACGACCCCAACAAGGTGGTCTAATAACCCATCAAGTATAAGTTACGACACTTACAATATAAATGACGACACTTCCGTATAGAGGAATAATAACATCTCTATAGGAATACAATATACATATATGTAAAATACATTTCGAAGTTACATATACATCAACAGTGATTTTTGGTCTTCACACTCACCCCGACTCCACATCCTTTGGATTTTGGCTCCAAAACTCTAAACTTAACACCGTTCATGCTCCATGACTGTTCCATATCAGTTTCACCTCCATCCGACCTTTCGTCAAGCATCAGGACACCAATTTGTAAAAGCCATTCATTCTGATTTTATGCCAAATTAGAGCATAATGGGCTTGGGATCTTCACTGGTTCATTAATGGCCTTCGTCAATGGCCTCAGAATGCCCCTGAACCCATCAAATTCTGACCTTGCATGCTCCTGTAATCCAAAAATCCATTTTCGGGCTCTATACTTTTTTTTTATAAAATCTAGAGTCACACAACCCACAGCCCAAAACCCGAAATGCGGTATCAGGAAGCCAAGTCGCAGTCATGGAAATTTGACCATCCCGCAACCAGCAACCCGAAACTCAAAATGTGGGATCGGGAAGCCAAGTCGCGGTCACAGAAATGTGACCATCCCGCAACCTGCAACCCGCAACCCAAAACCAAAAAATTGTGGGTTCAGGATTTTGGAAATACAATACGCAATTTTTGGAAAATTGCGTTCCCGAAACCCGAAACCCGAAACCCGAAACCCTGGAACGCCTTCGGTCCTGCAACTTCTGGTGTTCATAACTCCTTTGTCCCTTAACCAAATGAGGCAAGTCTGGTACCGTTGGAAAGCTATTGGAGAGATCTCTTCAATGGTGTGATCATATATGATATCTGAGAAATCTAAATCTTCCATTTTTCCACATCAAAATGATGCCCCAACTTCTCCAATACCACATTAAAACATTCTGTTACTTGCCTGTAACTCACAGTTTGGCCCATGCAGCCCTAGTGCTATAAGCTGGGCTCTGATACCACTCTATCACGTCCCCTTCCATCAATCCAATGCAAGGGAGAGAAAATGACTATAACATGGGTGTCTAATTCTTCCCCAAAGCCATAATGGTAAAAATTTTGCCATTTAAATAAAATGCACAATTAAATCACATAACGGAACTAAAATACATAATTGCACACACACACAACAGACATACATCAGCATATTTATCTCAAGCAAATGATGCATCAACAGACAAAGAATCCATCCCATTCTCATGTTATGCACAGACTTCATACCAATTCCATTAATCATGAATAAATATCATTCCGAATTAGCACAATGCAGAACACATAATACATATAATTTACAACACAGAGAACACTTATCTTTGAGATGAAGTTGTCCAACAACTGGCTATGTGAGAGCAACGTTCCACCCAACCATAGATCTATGTCTATCCTGTATTCTTTCAGCTGAGAGATCACCCTCGAGCTGGGTTGTGTATCCACTAAGGAGTAACTAACTGGGCTCACTCACAACCATGGTTTCACTCAATAGCTATGCTAAGCCAACACACAGTTGGGTTTATCAAGCATACAAGAAGATAGAGGAGGGAAATTCTAAGCTAGTGAGCTCAACCACAGAGCTACAGGCATCTCAAGTTAATTCAAACAGTCAAGGCACTCACAATACCTACCACACCCAACACAAAGAAGGTCCTCTTCTCTGCTGCACAGTCCCTCAGGAATCCATTCCCTATAGTGCTCTTCAGGATGGCCATAGAAAGGTCCAGCTGCTAATTGTTTGAGATTCTAGCCTTCACTGGGTTTATCAAGCAAACCCAACCTCTGCTCAGTCATTCACAATTGGATTTCTCACAATTCTGTTTATCAATTAACTCAATCCTGTCACTAGTTTTCTGGGCTATAAAAACTGTGTTTTCCAATATATTTCGGGGTATCTAATAGTCTCAAATTCACCTCATGGTTCATATCTATGGATCCCCCATTGGATTTCACTGTCAAATACTAAATCTGGGCATTTTTGGCTCTTCAAAACATGGGTTCTTGCAAAGTTGCGATTTCTGGTTTTTCTCACTGCTGGTAATTTGTCCTGGGTGAAAACTGATGCTGGTAACTTCCACAATGGAATGGGGATGATGAATAATCCATTCTCATGAGGTAGAGTGATTTGTGGTACAAAGAAACAAAGCCCATACTCTGCCATATGAATTTCTGGGCTGCCCATGCTCCGTTGAAACCATGGACTGAAATCTTCAACAACTTCCTTACAACAGAAATAAATGTCATCAAAGAAAGTCAAATGGGTTCTCCCAATGACATTTTGCAGCATATGGTTCATCCCTACAACCCTTTCACCACTCCCTAGTGGGTACACATGGCCCCTTCCCATTTGTTGCTTCCATAGCCAGTTTTGGTATTTTATTGCAATATTAATATTTACATCAATTTACAATATTCCATGGCTTAATAGCACATGGGTAACAAAATATCAATGCTTGTCCATTTTAAATAAAATCTAAACATACACTAGCGGGGCCTTGGCCTTGAGCTCCACGCTAGGGAAACATACATCACATGTATACAATATTTACATTAAAAGCCAATATTTCTCAGGGGTCAAAATTGGGGTATTACAAGAGGTGTGAGTAAGAATAAAGAAAAAGAGCCTATGTGATTCTACAGGGAAGGATATAAACGTAAAGTTTAGGTGCACATTCATTGTTGACATTTATTGACAATAACATTTAGGGGTAATAACACATGTGTATTTTTAATAATGCGTGCAAGCTTTTGATTTTTCTACCAAAATCTCGTGCTTGCTACTCACCCAACATCCAAACAGTGATTGAATATTTCCAAACATGCAACAACAACGACAAAAAACACTATGGTATGCATTTCAATGCAATTGGAAAGCATATGTTTGTCTTCATATGTTACCGAGAAGCAAGTGTTTGACTTCTTATAGAATTAAAAGATAAATTTTGTGTAATTGGAAGACATTTTGAGAAATTGAAAGGAAACTATTCTCTTCGTATGTATTTACAATACAATTTGTGAAATTGAAATACCATTGTTGTCTTGTTGTTATTTGAAAGATGATACTTTCCTTATTTTGTTATTGGAATCCAATATTTTTCTTCTTGTGTAATTGAAAGAAAATGTTCTATATTTTTTTTGTAATTGGAAGAGAATTGTTGAGTTTCATTGTAATTGCGATATATTTAAATGTGGGGAACCATTGTAATCGTAAAATAATGCGGTCAAAGAAAAAGAAAACCATAGAAAATGTCAATGAAGCAAGTGAAAGTAAAGGGCATGCATGGAAAAAACAAAGTATTTTAGAAAAGGAGAATCCAAATTATAGCACAACAAATGAACCTTCATTGAATATTCAATCATGACAAGTTGTTGTTGATAACCAAATGATGATGGATTTACTTGGAGCTAATTATACCGTGGATGAAATTAGAGAGGAAATTGATGCACTATCTCTAGATGAAGAAGTTCCTATGGTGCAACCTGTTGGTCAACAATATGGAATTTCATAAACTACCCATGAGCAAGTCCACACTCCTTCTAGTATTATAAATCCACAATAGAGAGATCAAGAGTGCTGGAAACACAAGTCCATCCGCCCTACCTAGATTAAATAGTGTGTGTTAAGAAACTCCTAAACACTGTCAGGTGGATGAAATTTCTCTAGCATCTGTTAGTACTAGAATTAACTCAAAGAATTTCCAAGGAAGGTCCAGATTCCTTAACCCAATGCAAAGGAACTAGTTAACTCTTCTTTGGAGTGCCAAGCATGCATGAATGATTGAGATTCAATAAGCATTTCTACAGGGTGATACATGAACCATTCACTTGTGGCCATGTTAGAAGAAATTGCCACCATCTGATGAAAGATCAAGTGTTATTATGACCGTCGAATCAAAAGATGAAATATATTCCCGATAAAGCTTCGACTCGAGAAACTTTGGTTAAGTATTAGGTTTGTGGCATGGTTCATAGTCTCAACAAAATTACATTGATGACCTATCGTAGCTTGACAAGTGGAAACAATGAATTGGTCACCAGGAGTCCACAACAGAGTTGAAAATAAGCATGCCTAAGGGAAGGGATGATGGAGGAACATCATCATGATGGCAAGTGGACGCAAGTATGTTAAGCCTTAAATGTGGGCACATTTCCCCATATATTGTGGTGCATTACATTAGTTTTGATGTTGGCTTTAGTAAATTAGTTGTAATTGTCATTAGTATGGTTATATTAGTTATGTCGGCTTAGGTCTGCGAGTTGTAATTGTACCTCTTAATCTCCTATATATAGGAATGAGATATTTTCAATTGAGTATCTTGTATTGTCTTGTCTTGTGCTCTTCATGTGACATAGTGCTATAGTACAAACCCACGAGCTCCACTTTGTCAATAAAAGAAGTATCCACATAGTATGATTGAATTGCAATATCCTAATAGCAATTGGTCTGTAATTATAAAAATAATAAAATATGGAACCTTAGCATGTATCTCTGATGGAGATTCATTGCGGAACCAATAAAAATAGGATAAACCACTTATGGATTTGGATTCACAATGAAACAAAACTTATTCTTGCATTGCTTCATAATTGAAGACTTAATGGTGTCCACAAATTCACCCCATATCTGATAGCCAACATTCATGGTAAGCAAAATGGGTAGCAACAACAAGAAAATGGTCAACGATGGATTTTAGATAAATTGGATTCGTACCTAGGAAAGCTAATAATAGCTATTGAACAAAAATGGGTGTTGGAAAAAGATTTATAACAACTCCTCCAACCTAGAATACTGTCTCTCCCACGGCTATTTGTGCTTCTTAAAATGGTTTTGAGTCAATGAGGTAAACTACTACTCGGTCTATAAACTTCGGAATATACTCCCGGTGCTTTCGGTCGGGTGGGAATAGATAACAAGAGGGTAGCTAAGGGAATGTATCTCTAGCTTCCTTCTCATTCTTGGCCTCAGGATTGGGAACATGTTACACCAAAACCTCAACTACATGTGAAGTCTCATAGTATCTCCATAATATAGTCGGGGGATCTTCATTTCCTACCGAAGGAGGCCAAAAAAAATCTTTATCTTTAGAATGCATTTTAATAATTCACCCAATTCTAAAGAAGAGGAAAAACATCCCGGTCAAATGGAGATAGAACAAATCCACTTTTATATCCTCCAGCTTCATATCCTGTTTCTAAGCAAGTGCTACCCGGAACAGTAAGAGAGTAAGCAACAACTATTTCACCAGTCGCATAGCCAGTATTTGAAGTCCCAGTTCCTGTAGATGCAGATTCGTATCCCTTCATTATAGAGGAAGAAAATGCATTTTATTGAGTTTAACATGATAGAGTAGCACAAGGCCCTAGAATATTTGTCTTTATTCTAATAGGATATCGAAAAACCGGACAAGAAAATACTAGTCTTGAAAAAAGGAATAAATAAACCCAAATCCAACAAAATCCTAAACTAGTCTTTCACAAACTATAACAAAATATACACTACTGGGATCAATTCCACAACAGAAAAAGTGGATTGAAATTCTGAAAAATAGGATTTCACCCTTCCCCAACAAGACTACTCCATTGAGGCCACAATCCTCCTGCTAGGGTTTCAAAATTCACAAATCCGAATTAAAACAACACTATACTTTACCAAATTGATTGAATTTGGGATTTCCGGGCTCTAAAAATATATATGTATATAAGTTTGTACTAGGATCAATTGCTTCTGAAATTGGCCCAAGATCTAGATCTGAGCAAAGATCTAGATCTTACCAAAGATTTCAGATCTATATATCTAATGTGGTCGCAATGGGTCCGTGAATATAGAATCTGATACGCGTGAGAAAATCCATCTGGGCCACCAGCCATGTGGTGTTAAAGGAAGGTCCAATCTATTGAAGAAGCCATCCGTAAGCCATTCTACCTGAATGTGAAGATCATTGGTCAATTCCACCAGCCTGTGTAGATCATAATGTCTATAGTTTGTGGGCATCATATCTACTGGAGTTATATTTAAAAAAAATACCTATTTTGATTTATTTTTCCTTATTTTTCTTCCTAATCTCTTTTTTTCAATTTTCAATTTTCCCTCTTTTTACTTTTTTTTTTTTAATTTAGTTAGCCTCTCTTTAATATATTTGTTTGGTTTATATTATTGTTTTTTAATTTGTTAATATTAATGTTAATATTACATATATTAACTATATATATATATATATATGACTGAAAAATGAAATTCTAATAGGGATATAGAGAAAAGAAGGATTTTTTATAATTTCATTATTTCAAATGGGAAAGGGAAATCAAAAGGGTTAGAAAGTATAAGGACACAATTATTATTATATTATTATTATTCAAGGAGATGGGAACGAAGGGATTTTTACAAAAAATGATGATTTTTTTCTTCTTTTTAAAATGGAGGATATTGGCGATTTTTGCCGAAACTTTAATAGACTTCCAAGAGGGTCAAATAATAAAAGTTTTGTTAAAAAAATATATATGAATGTGGCCAATATGACAAGCCAAACACAATGAAACTTCACGACAGAACATGTGGAAGGGGAACCATCACAAATGGATGCATATGGAGAATTAATGGAGGTTGTGAAATTGATAATTTTTAGCTAACATGACACAAAATACATGAACTTTCTGAAACTTTGATAGACTACTGAGAGGGTCAAATGATCACATTTTTGTTCAAAAAAATATGAATGCAGCCAACACGGAGAGTTGAACATAATGGAACAAAATTCAGAACATGACAATTCCCAAAGAGAAAGATGACAAATATCCAAGACTAAACTCAACCGACTCACTATGATGAAGCACATGATGCAACTTGGTGGATATGTCGAATGGATAATACAGAAACAAAAATGGTGAAATAATATATGGACATCATAAGCACATTGAACTAGATATTATATGAATCCATCTACAATGTTATATACAATTTACTAAATTTTAACACTGTAGATGTATTCAAAGACCCCTTTCTAGGGGTTCTATGAATCAATCTGCAGTGTTATAGTTTAGTAAATTTTAACACTGAAGATGGATTTAGAGACCCCCTAGAAAGGGGGTCTCTGAATCCATTCGTAGTGTTAAAATTTAGTAAATTGTACAAATTCATTTCCAAAATTGCAATTTTTCATTGTGAGAGTGACACAACTAAAAATGACCAAATAATCGACCAATTCATATTCTTAATCTTATTGTTATGTTGTCAATTTTAGTTTAGTTACTTGTTATCTGGTCATATATTTTATCCCATGACCCAATTAGTCATTCCTCTGGTCATTTTTAGTTGGCTCACTCAAGTTTGTTCACTTATACCATGAAAAAACTATGGCCAAATTTTTTAGTCGGCTCGTCATTTATCTCTCATTTTCTACTAGTGTAGTCCATGCATATTTTTCATACCCTACCTCTTCTTTGCATGGGTGTTTTTTTTTTTTTTAACAAGTAAAAAAACTATACTTTATTAACAAGTATATGTGGTACATGAGCAGTAATGACCAGAACAATGTAAACATGTAGACCATCAAGGTATCAGATCCATATCCAGACACCCCTGATAGATGTAAAGAAAAACCTAAAAGTAAGAGGGATAAACCATCCCCCAAATTGTTTAATACCGACCAAGGATCCCAAGTGCGAAAATTTACCAAACAAAAGGAAAAAAGAATAAAGTATTAATTATATCCGATATATAGAGCCGCAATAGGATAGATGAAAAAACTCAAAAAAGGTTCCAAAATCCCCTCGAGGGAGATAGGGATCCGTCCAAGATCTCATAATAAATTCGGCCATCCATAGCATCCAGTCCAAGATGAGAAAGTTGATCAGCCACCGTGTTATGCTCCCGGAAGATATGGATCATTGAATTCGATGCACATTGACGAAGAAGAAGCCTCGTTTGGTCTAGCGAGGAAGAGAGTACCAGAGCCTGTATAGGTACATTTGAGTTTTCCCAGTCAATGATAAGCCTCGAATCACCTGCAATTTGATCGAGATGTATCATGGCCTTCATAGAAAAAAATAGAATAAGCCACAAAGCAACTAGCTCCCCCTTCGTGTTGGTTCCATCTCCACCATGCATCCAAAGTTTGATGGAATCCCCATTTTGTAACTCAATAAAGGCCCTTGCACCACATAGGCCCGATGATCGCATAGCAGCACCATCGAATCTGGCCCTGTTAGCCCTACATAGAAGATTAGATGGCCGATGGATGCATGCAGGAATCACGGGGTTTGTTAGTGAGCTACCATAATCCAAAATTAGCTTATGAATCTCGCACACCACATATGAAGCCTCCATAGTTTTATTTTAAAAAATGAATAGGTTCCGCGATTTCCAGATGGTCCATGAAAGTAGACAGATCCTCAGAGCTAATTGTTTGTTCTGTCAGTGTAAGCTATAGAACCAATTCTGTATAGTAATGTCAATTTCAAAATTAATTGCATCGAGTGGAAGATCCAGTAAATTACAGACCTATTGGGTGAAAGGACACTGAACAAATAGGTGAAGGAGGGTTTTAGGAGCATTTGAGCATAATGAGCATATACCTGGACCATTAATACCACGCTTTTGGAGATTGATCCGTATCGATATTCACTCCTCCAATAAAAGCTAGATGAAAATTTTGACCCGAGGAGGAATATCCCATCTCCAAACCTGTGAGTGACACCATCGCCCAACTACAGGATTCTAATTGCAGAGTGCTATGTATTCCAAATTGGCTGTGACGGATCCATTGGTTGTATTCCATGACCATAACAGTTGATCGGTCGTCGGCCCCAACCTGATGTTTGAATGATAAAGATCGAGTATGAATGTATTCCACTCTATTTCCAATGAACCCGTGAGTCCCAAGTCCGCCAAGCAGATCCATTTGTTGAAAGAGGTCGCGTCCCTGTCCATTACCAGAATATGCTATAGGCAGAGGTAACTGTTATCACATATATAGTAGCCGGGCTACCATACATTATTTTTCTCATTCCAGTACACTATTCAGCCAGTTCCCTTGCATTTGAGATGCCGAGATGAGCATCTATATTGGATCACTATCAGATTGTGGACAGCAGTTGTATTCCCCATGCCATGACTGAGTTTCAGGACACTCAGAGAGATGACCGATGTAGCCATTATATCATTGGTACAGAGCAGACAGTAGTGCCCAGAGTTACAGCAGCAGTCTCAGAGGACAGAGGATGGTACAGGTTGATGAGCTTTCAGGTATATGACTCAGCAGGTATATCATAGTTTTATGGTTAGATTGCTTTTATACTTATTCTCATAGCATGTCTTAGCACTTAGTGTCATGATCTGGCGATCATATAGATATATGGACCTGGTTGATCTATTATATATATTATATTGTCCCTACTCAGACTTAGAAGTTCACTATTCATACTCATTGGTTTTACCCTCCCTAGGGAGAATAGAGGTGATCATTCAACCACACCTTGGCTTGCTAGTGTCGGTTCCACCATTCATTGTCTTCATCCATCCATGGCCTACCTTTTAGATTATCACCCTGACTTACTACTTGACTAGTGGCATGGAGGACTTTTCCCCACTGTAGCCTCTATATTGGATGAGCTTCCCTGTTTATTGTGTCTCGGCTCTGAGTTGGTGACAAAACTTACCTATGGTGAGTTGGAGTTCCTTGTGAATTCCCCCTAGTCACTAAAGTTGTGTTGGCTAAACCTGAAACTTTTAGTGCTGCCATGAATACAAAATCTGGAAAAATGAAATGCTATATCTTGTATGAAAAGCCCATTCATGCAATGTGTTTCTAAACACACATGAATGAGAGGCATGCCAAATGAACATGGAAATGAAAATAAAATGTTATATCTTTTGGAAAATAAATACCTAGGTAAACAAGCTGTCCATGACACACCTAGAAGTGCTCAGGTAAACAAGTGCCTTAAAAACACACCTGCAGCAGAAAGCCTAAAGAAAAAATGTAAATCTATGCAATGTGTTTGTAAACACACATAGATCAAGGCTATGGAAACTTCAGGCCCAAAAAGCAATGGAACTTAAATGCTATATCTAAACAATTGCTGGCCTTATTTGTATTATGGATTGTGCGCATCTGTGAAGGTGAATAAACCCTCTTTAAATAACTCATCCATTTGTGAGACACCGCCATTCCTTGTGTTATTGCTCATTCAGTATATACTATGGTGTATTCCCTTTCCCTTACCAAAGTGTTACAAAGTCAAGACAGTTGAGTCATCCCTTAGCCTAGCCAGTTAATTCAGCCTTCACCCTTCACTAGCAAACTGATCACAACTATGAAGTGAGTATGGTCCTGAAAGTCTAGTCTGAGTAATAATAATAATAATTAACGACACTATATATTCGGATGTAGATCGCCAGTTATGATCATTATGTGTTATAATTGCTATTTGAATAAGTTGTAGAGCATGTATTAACCTTGATACTTTGCAGCAGCCTTGGATGATGGTCTGAGTTATAGTTGGTCTTGGTTAGACCTAGTTTGACCATGGAGGACCATGGGACATGAGATGTTAGACCTTGTGATGATATGGATAGATGATATATGGTCTATGTATACATACATGATGACTCTATGCAGCAGCTACAGGGTTATGATGATGATTCTGGGGTTGCAGCAGTGTTTGTATATGTACAGCGCATTATTATTGGCCTTGATCCGGTATATTCGATATTTATTTTGATCATGCATAGATTCATATGGTGTATGAGTACACATCTTGGATGGATTTGGACCTTCTGAGTCCAATGGGACAGTTTGTTTTCAGTTCCGGGCACTTACAGTGATGATTTAGCCTCAGTAGGCTGTCCTAGTGCAGTTTTGGTCTGTCGGAGGCCCTGTCGGAGCAGATGTGATTTTATCCAGTTGACCTAGGGCGCTGATGATGGAGGGGGTGGTCCAGCCACTTGTTTTCACCATATTACCCCCCTTCCGGACACACTGGTGCCCTCACCTTGACAGCGCCAACACTCAAGGAGGCTGTTTGGGGCAATTTCACGCTTCCCGAGGCATTTCAGGATTGGTAGAAATGGCTATTGAGGAAATCGATTTGGGATACTGAGGCAAATTTATGGCATGGGATGATCAGTGATGATAGATCGGGACCTTCCACACCTTCTCCAGCAGTTTCAGCTTCATCGGGGCCCGCATCCATCACTTATGGCACTTTCTGTGGATTTTTGAGGTCTTTTGAGGACCACGACTTCACTATGGAGGCACGATTTGGTACATTCATGATTATTTTTGGTTTATTGTGCTATGGGGATTGACCAAGGAGGGATAAAATTACCCCTTGGACCCACCATAAGCCTCTTATGATATTTTGTCATCATGATTTGGTGGGATTCCCCTCTTATAGGGCGATTTTGTCCACTTACATTATATTTTATTAGTGATCCATGTATTTTATTGTTGAGCTCATCTCAACCATTGATTAGACATTTGTATCTTTTAATCTTAGCCACTCATTCAAAAAGTGGTTAGGGTTTTGGTGCCTCTCCTTCCTATTTAAAGGAGAGAGCCTCTCATTGTAAAGGGACTTTTGGCTCTGGATTATTGGAATAGAAAATTATTATTGCATCTATCTCCAGTGTTGTGGTGAATGTTTTTGGTGTTCGTTCGTTGGTTCTTCCTTTGCACTGAGTTATTGAAGATCTTGTTTGCCATATCTTTGTACCATGATTTTTGCATCTACAGGTGGAGGCCGATTTGCTTGGAGGAGGAGGTATTGGTAGGGGAAGACTCTCCCTACTTCTTCTTTGGAGCTCTTCGTTGGTAACAGGGAGTATTACTGTCCCAGGACCTTCTATTTCATGTTACTATTTGCATTTCTCTTGTATTTCTTCCATACTTGATCTTACTGATTGAATCTTCATTCCTTGGTTTGACAGGTAGAGGAAGGCGCACTTGTGGGCTAGGGCATCAAATCGGCAAGCAAATCAACAATCTCTCATTTGATCTCTGCGGGAATCTTCCTCAACATCAAGGCATCTCATCCACATCACTCAGGTATGATATCAAGGTAAGTTCTATCTCCATGATCTATCCAATTGTCAAAAAACACTTAAAACCCTAATTAATCAAAACCCCTTTTTTACATTTTCTCAGATCTACTTAGATCTAGTGGGTTATTGGGCATAATATTGAAAACCCACCTCTATAGCATCCACGGCATCCCGGATCTATAGTTTGGTGAGGATTGGTTTCCGTTTGGCCCCTCTCCCATGCCAACTTAGCTTCTCCCAAGCAAGGCGCACTTCACTAGTTGAGCAAGTTGACCTAGATCTAGGTGATGGGTGTTTGAGATTCCACTTGATTCGTCATCTAGACATCCAATAACATACACCCAGGTTGTTACTTTTCTGAAATTCACCTTGTGGGCCCCATTCCACATTTTAAGGGATTTAATCCCCATTTTGGACCACTTGGAACCCTTAAACTCAGATCTACTAAGATCTAACCGTTGGATTACCACGAAAATACAGATCCATACTCCTACCCGACCGATCTACCTGGATCTAAAGTTTGGATGCCATCCAACTTGTTTTGACCCACCTAACCCCACTTTTAGGCTTCCTTGGGCAAAGTCGCACCACCTTGGAGAAGTGAGTTGACTCACTTCCAGGAACTGGGTACTTGAGATTTTTGGAGATTTAGAACCGGAATAATTCAAAACCTAGGTCTAGACTATCACTTTGTCAAATCTTGCCTTGGGGATTGCATTCCTTGTTTTAAGGGATTGTGGTCCACTTGGGTCAAACCTAGATCTAGATACATTCATCCATCAAGACCTCTATTGCCCACCTGTCCCAAGTACTAGGAGTCCTAAACCACAAGTCAACCCTACTTTGACTCCACTTCCCAATTCCCAAGGCACTGGTTTCTCTCCAAGTTAATTCAACTTTCCCAGATTATTGGATTGACTTGTGTTTTGACCTATGCATGGTGAACTAAACCTTTGAAGCTGCCATGTATCATGGTCAAGCTTGTCATTTGTACTAGTTAGCCCCAATACAACCCTTAAACTACCCTGCACTGGACACGGTTCCCAAGGCAGTGAGTCTTCTGACATTGTACTAGTACACTAGCCCTAGATCTCACTTCAAACATTATAAGTCACTCTCACATCAACCATGAACCAAAGCTATACCTATTGAACCCCTCACTTGGCTTGTGACTTCATCCTTAGGTCTAGGATAAACCATACACCTAACTTCACTTAGAAATACCCTGATTTGGTGTCTTGGTTTTGATCTCTCCTGTCGGGAGTAGATCGGGTCTCCCCCTTTGTTGTCTAGGCTAGATAACATAAAGCGAAGGTTGCCTCGACTGGCGTGACAACCATTATACTAGAGGTCGAGGTGATCGTGGTTGCACCTTTTGAGTTGCCCTTCCCTATTGCCATCCATGACTGGATACATCCATAGGGGTAACTACAGCTTAGGTGACAACAATAACCTCTGGAATTTAAATGTTGTAACAAAACCGGAGATAAAATGTAGTTTTTGGGACCAACTATAATAGGGTCGACTCCAATGAGTATATAGCGTCCATCTCCAGGATACCATGCAAGCCAATTGGCAACAATTGGAAAAAAATCTAGTAAACCAGCCCATATATATGATACTCCTTTCTGAGATTTGCGAACCTGTCAAATCCAGCTAATAGTAGCAAGCTTACCAAAGTATTTGTCTTTTAGGATGTCACTCCAAAGACAATCCACCGCTAATGCCCTCCATAATATTTTCACCCGAAGTGCCTTGGAAAATTTATATATGTTTTTTAGGGCCCAGCCACCCTATGAATAAGGCCGAGACAAAGAACACCAATCCACCAGGTGTAACCTATGACGACCAGTACCTGACCATATGAATTGATGAATTAATTTCCGAATCTTTGAAATAATGGATTTGGGGATTTTGCAGAGGGATAACCAGCACACCCCTAAGTTCTGTAGCACAGAATTTACGAGGGTTAGATGTTCGCCACTGGAGAGCCATCGCCATTGAAGTTTCTAATGCGATTTTCAAATTTTTTGTCAGCCAATGCCAATCAGATACTTTGTAACCATTTGGATTTAAGAAAAAGCCAAGATATTTTGTTCCATCAATTAAATCCCCTACAGGTAATGGAATAATGTTTGTAATCTCCCTTATTGTTGATGCCTCCAAATTATGTTTCAGTAATCTTGATTTTTTCTCATTGATCAACACACCTGAGGCCGAGCAAAATTTGTGTAATATCTGCCAAATCTAATTCCATTCTAATGTATCTGCAATGCCGAAAATCATAGCATCATCAGCAAAGAAGGAGTGTGTAATGGAATGATGTGTAGATACCTGAATACCGGAGAATAAGCTGTTGTCTTTTTCCCTGTGAATCATCAGGATGAGCCCCTCGATCACTAACAAAAATAAGAGGGGGGATAGTGGACAGCCTTGACGAAGGCCCCAAGAACATTTCAAAAACTCCGTAGGACTGCCATTTATCAATGCAGAGTAATTGACAGATGTAATACAGGCCATTATCCATTTTTTGGCATCCCATGGAATTCCAATCTAAACCAATACTAGACAGAGATAAGTCCAGTTCACGTTAATGTTTTGTGAGGGGAAGACTCCTAGAATTTGGGTGATTATTGTTTTTTTCAAGCTCCGCTTGAAGGATTTTGATAGTTTTAGGTGTAGTGGTTTTAGCACTTTGCATAACTAAGTTCATGTCCATGAAAAAAAAAGCTCATACACCAATCTTATATACCTTATGGAAATTTTCTGATCTACAAACAATTTCTATCACTCTAAATAGGGTCTAATCCAAATTTCAGCTAAAACAGAACAAAAAAAGGATATATTTTGTTCAGGTAAATTTCCATCCATAACTATAAATATCAAAAATAGGTTTTTGTAGAAGATGACGGGGAGATGTTCTCGGGGGGCTCGGATGGCATATTCAGTGTTCAAATAGAAATCATCCTTATCATCATATTTTCCTCATTCCTTTTTTTTTGGAGAATATTTTGACTGTATTAAAGCACGAGAAAATATTCTCATGATCAATTCATGACTTAGGACACCATAATGGATATCTTCCACAATATCAAGCGATGGAATGTCCCCAAATTTTTTCTACGGACCACCACATTGGACTAAGGGGATCCGTTGGCCTAAGTCACTTGGTAAAGTCATGAAAAATGATCAAGATGGTGACATGGGTCAAATATTTGTATAGATAATGACCAAATTGTGAAATGATGCAACATTAGAAAAAATTGGACAAGGAGGGCACATAAGGAGGTTGGGTTGGGCCCCACATGAATTTTAAATCCATAAAATTTGAATTATAAGGTGGCATTGGGTTCAATTGGGAAAGGAGGGTGCATTAGGGGGGGAATGAGTCCAAATATGTGGTGTAACTCCCATCCAACGTGGAAGGAATCCTATCATGGAGGCATCTCATGGTTTGTAACTCCTCGGGTTAAAAATAGAAAATATATGACAAGATATGAAATCCATGACAACTTATGACAATAATTAGGTCCTATTACAACTTATGACAACTTATTACAGCCTATGACATGTTGCAGGTCCTAAATTTAGCCAAGAAGGGCGCAAGAGGAGAGCGGTGGGCCCACATGCTAGTGTAACTTCCCAAAAATCAAGCTAAGCCTCCCTAATTCGAATTTCCAAGGTATATGAAGTTATTATTTGGAAAATAAAATTATAAAGGAATTAAATGAGTCCCAAGGTATCATTCTATCATAAAAATAACATTTACTAATATTTTATTAAATATTTGTGAGAGAATTCTAAAATGAGGGGGAAATGATTTATGAAGATTTAAGGGTGAAGACACAAGTGAAGGGGATTTTGGTCATTTAAATTTTGGTATTGGATATCCATTGATATTCTCAATCTTGGGATATGTGTCCCTTTCTACAGAACTAGTTTCAGTGGTGAAAGATTCCACCCTAGCTAGCAAGAGAGGAGAAATCACTCAAATTTCTCAATTGTGCTTCATGTGAATAAGAGGTCAGGAGGAATCACTCATATTTTTCAAGTGATATTCAGTTAATGAAGGTTTATATATTTTTCTATATCTAGTTTGAATTCATCTAGATGTGTTACGAATTTCAAGTTCTAGCAGCAGAGGTTTATGGTGTT
This sequence comes from Larix kaempferi, assembly GCA_027924585.1. Classification (NCBI taxonomy): domain Eukaryota; kingdom Viridiplantae; phylum Streptophyta; class Pinopsida; order Pinales; family Pinaceae; genus Larix; species Larix kaempferi. The sequence continues at coordinate 10,858,797 of BSBM01001409.1, read as the reverse complement.
TTCCAGGCATTTTGGTGTTGGAGTTGTGGGTTCTTGCTTGAGGAGGGAAAACCATTGGATACATTTTCACTTGCTGAGATAATTCATGGGAATTATATTATTTCTATGTGATAGAGTGTTCAATTTTGGAGTCTTCTCTCTTATTTGGAGCTATTTCTTGTTGTTTTAGAGCTTGGATAGGTGAAGGAGGGACAAAATGAAGGTTCTTCTTTCGAAACGACTGAGATTTTATGAGATGTTAGACCTATTCCATTGAATTCATAGCTTCATTTATAGTGGGAAACAAATTTTTTTCATTCTAAAAGGTGTTCATATGACCGAGATGTGCCCATTTTATCATATCTACTCCATTTTGTATCTCTTCTGGTAGAGGTTCAAACTTGTACAATTGTAACTAAGTATTTCATGAGTTTCGAGCTATCTAAGAGACATGTACTGTTGTAATAAGTGTTGTTAATGTTCCAATACAATGAATAATAAATATCCAATTTTTTTATTCATATGGTGTTCATATTTGAGTAACCAGTGATTCTTTATATAAATATTTCTCGAATGGCTATTCAATTTACAATACTTGTTGGGAAAATTATATAGCATAATTTGAGAACATAAATTATCAACGTCGGGGATCATAATATTGTGAAGTTCTTGGAAAAATATATGCATAATTAAATCTTAAAGTGATTCAAAGTCTATCTAAATCACACCTCTATCATTTAACAGCCAAATCTGAAAACAACAAAGCTGGGATTGTGAAATAAATCTTCATACAATAATCACACTTCTTTTGAAATTAAACATTATCCATCATGGCTATATGAGTAGAGTGCTTAGACTCTCTGTGAAATTTTGAACTAGTGATGTTATTCCAAAAAGAAGCTATTAGCACACCAAACCAAATCTAAACAACTCTTCAAATAATTTCTACAATCCTTTGTAGCCAATATTATTGAAACATAGTTATGTAAGCAAGATGCTAGACTCTCTGTGAGCCTTTGGATTGCTGATACTAATTCCAGAAGAAACTATCAACTCAAGCAAAGAAAAAGAAACCTTCAAACAAAATGAATATCCTCTAGAATCAAATATTGTCCAACATAGCTATATCAGTGAAGTGCTAGAATCCTTGCCAACCTTCGAATTGTTGATATCAAACTCTAGAAGGATAAAATTAGAAATCAAAGCAAATATGAAACATCTTCTGCAATATTTCAAAACTAATACTATCCAACATGGTTATGAAGTAGATACTTAGTCTCTCTATAAACCTTTCTCTGCTGACAACAATTCCATAAATATTCTAATCCAACACACAGTTGCAATGAAATAATCTCATAAACCACAAAGCTGTAAATTCTTGCAGAAACTGGAAATAGAGCATTTAAAATAACACACACAAAAATATACAATTGAAAAAGGTAAATTAGGGCATCATATACCAAAAGGAGGGGGTCCTAACTCCCTTAGCATACGATTCCAAGAAAGACTATGACAATAGGATCACAATTTGCAGCAATAGCTCTTTATTCCAGCATTAAGAAATTACATCATGCTCTTACTCTTCAACCCCTCTCAACTTGTATCCTCTACTTCTTCATAACTCTCCTCCTCCTAATATATAATCTAATATCTAATGAATTCACATGATTATATGCTCTCTTATTTATACACAAATCTCTCCTTTCATAAAAAGGAAATGAGTTACAACTAGATCCAAGAAAAGTGGATCCACAACCAACCCAATCTTGGACTTAACTAAACTAAGACAATGAAAGTTATTTGAATTGGTTGAAGATCATTAATATCATAAAAACATTTATCCATATACCAAATTCATTGGTGGACAAATAAGGGTGATGTTTTGGCTGCAAGAATAGTTTCTACATAATAAGACAATTGTTGCAAGACAATTGCTGTAGGATTAGACAGTTGTTGCAAGACAATTGACGCATGATGAAACAATGTTGTTGTGGGAACATGGAAATCACTTAAAGCTGCCACATCCTCAAATATATGGTAAAGAAACAAACCAATATGCTCCAAATAATCATTAATACATGGAATATTCATATTTCTAGAATTATTAGGCCTTTTGAAGTTCATATGAGTGAAAATGGATAATGAGGGATGAAGTAGCTAAATATGTGACAATGAAGGCATAAATGAGTGAAATATATAAGAGAAATGATTGTAAAAGAATCCTTCAAAATATTTCAAATCCAGAACTCAAAATCTCCCCCACACTTAAGATATTTCATGTCCTCATGCAACAAAGATAGTCTCATCCCATCTCATTCTCTTTCTTTCGAGTTCTTGGCAAGATATGAAGGAGAATAATGTCCAATGACATTAGACTCTGAACCGATTGACATAATGTTCTTGGCACAACAAAAGGATGTATTTTTATATTAGCAATGTAAATGGGGTGAAGAAGGTAAGAATATGGACTATGGAAAGGGTGATAGAAAGTGGCAACTTCAATATCTTATGTGCATGGATTTCCATGTGAAATGACTACTTGAAGTTAGAGATTTCTTACCCAACCTTACCTTATTCAGATGTTCAATTTCCTGGAAGACAAGTAATAAAATTTTGGCTGCATGAAGAAGTGAAGTCTGTTGAAATAAACTTGGACTGAAATGCTGGAAGCTGGAAACGTTGTTGTTGCGGAAATGTGGACTGGAGTTTTAGTTGTTGCAAGAACAAAGTCGGTACATGAAAATTATGAAAAATTGGCCTTGAAATCACACCTATGTTTTTTTTGCATTATGTTGTTTTTAGAAAGGATGAACACCACATTATTAAAAAATAATAAGGAGCACATGATCCATGTCCTACAATCCTTTTACTAGGACTTAGCTGGTTCCAATCACTGTGAAAAACAAATGTCCTTCAAACAAGATGCTATAGGAACATATCAGGCTGCTACAGGAATAGGATGCTATAGGAACATAACAAGATGCTACATGAAATTCAATTTTCCACTATTTGCAAAGTTTTGATACATAGTTCTTATCAAAGAAAATCATCTGTATTTGAAGATATTTTGACTTTTTTCATGCCCTCATAATTGGTACAAAACACATGTTAGAACAAATGCAAAAAAAAAATTGAAATTTGTTAAAACATGAACAAAAAACCAATATGTTCATGTTGCTGAAAAGAGTATCCATTCAGAAGCTCATGGATGCATGAGGGGATAGATCACATGTTGTTACAATCATATTGAAACCCCCACACTTAAATTTGTGCATGTGCTTATGCAAAGAAGACTAAGTGCTCTACACAAAGAGCTTCTTGATCTATTTCTGGAAATTTCTTGTTGGTAAACTTTTATTCCCTTGAATCCACCATGGCATCCATAAATGATCCTACTTCTGAAAGATTCCTTGTGCAAATCAAATATGAGAATAGAAAGCAAGGCCATGCCTTACCATAATAACTCTGAGAACCAACTGTCTAAGAAAGCATTCCATGCTCATGGTGTAGATTGGAATCCTATTGTTGAAGACATCTCAATTTCATGAATGCTTTGCTTCCTTTGTTAGATAAATAGGCATTGCTAACTGAAATAGATGAAATCAAAATTTTGGAAATATTGAAAAACAAAAAATAAATTTTTTCATGCTTTAAAAATAACCATTGCATAGTATGAAGGGAAGGCTTGCTAGATTTCACTGCTAGGAGTATGTATTATAGAGATGGAAATTTCCTATAGCTGGAATTTGAGCTGAGTACACAATCAAGGTACATGAAATCAAAATATGTTGAGATCAAATCTTCATATTTTGGATGGTTGATCCAATCTGAGGATGATACTCTGGAAAATATTATGCTCAACACATTGTTGAACCCATCATTTGAGGCACATTCTCCTTCAACAAATTTGAAACTAACACTCATAAAAAGGCTAATGCTAGAGTTGGATGACCACAAGAGATAAACAAACCTTTTGAGTTTATTCTTATAATTACTAGACCCTGTGCATTGGTGAAATATGTGAAGAATTTAATTAGCAAGAAGGACATGAAGAGCAACATCAATGTAATGGAGAACTGAGGAAGGTTTTCTTCCCCAGATATCTACTCAAAATCTAAACCAACCAATTCATCCATTCAATAAATGATAAATGAAACCAAGGGAGAAGGTCTTCTTAGTGTCCAAGTCATCATTCTGAGGTGGATTCTCTAAAATAAATTATGTTTCTCAACAAAACTCAACTATTAGATGACTCCCCAAAAATTTTGGATCTACTCGACTAAGATCTTCAAAATTAGCTGAGCATAATTGATTTGATTTTAATTAAACCAAGGATAAGCGATCGATTACAATATAAATTACAAAATTTAACCACGTATAATGGATCTTCCTCTACGTTGACTGCATTAATTGATTGATCACTGGTCGTATATGGAGAGCTGGTTGAAACCCAAAATTTTGGGATATTCGTTCTTAGAAAACCCCATTTTCTATCAACTTGTGCATAATTTTAGCAAACAGCCCACGATTGACCTAATGGGGCATATTTTGCAAGTGGGTTTTTGGATTATATTTTAGATTCTACTCTATTTGCTCAAAAATCAAATCACAAATTGACTTCCTAGAAAATGATGGGAACTAGAATATGTTGCTCTGTTTACAATTTTATTCTTTTGGTACTCTGTTTCAAATGTTGCAAGGTCAAGAATTATACCTTAGTATGTTGTAATATGGATGAGTTGTACTTGCATACATCAAGAGGTGGACAAACACGTTGAAATGGATGTGATATTTGTAGATTCCAAGGATCATTCAGGTAGCATTCTGGTAGCATAGCGGAGTTCTGAAACAACATATATCTTTGAATATTGAAGGATTTTTTGCTTATATGAACATTTTTTTATTTTTTATTATTCAATGCAAGATGGCGATTTTATAGATAGTAGACGTAGACACTAGAAATAGATCCCTATTCCTTCCTATTCAACAAAATCAATTGCTTAAACTGCCATAAAAGTTTAGCAAAATATGAACATCTGAGTGAAGGGAGTTTAGCCTACAACAATGTGATAACTACATCCAACTTAAAGAGCCCTCCTTATTTCTTTTATTTATTTAAACACCTCTTTCATTAAATTTGGACATATTAGGAAAACTTTGGACTAAGAAAGTGTGAATTTAGACTTTGAAGTGTCAATATCAACCTTTCTAAAGTGCAAAATCAGGTTTTGAAAGTGGAAATATTGGCTTTGAAAAGTGTGTTTTTCTACTCAAATAGAGTGTTTTTTGACTACTTATGAACCCTAGAATTGCAGTTTTTTGTTATGAAACTATGAATTTCAATTCAAAAAGTGCAAATTTCAAATCAAAAAATTCAAATTTTGATTTGAAATTTGTGAATTTTAAATTAAAAATGCAAATTTTGATTTGAAAAGTGTGAATTTCAAATAAAAAATGCAAATTTTGATTTGAAAAGTGTGAATTTCAAATAAAAAAATGCAAGTTTTGATTTGAAAAGTGTGAATTTCAAATAAAAAAATGCAAATTTTGATTTGAAAAGTGTGAATTTCAAATCAAAAAATGTAAATTTTGATTTGAAAAGTGTGAATTTCAAATCAAAAAATGTAAATTTTGATTTGAAAAGTGCAAAAACGAGCAATCTTCAAGGGTGAAAAGTGCAATGTCTATAATATTCAGTCCTTGTTTCAATGGAAAGTTTAACAGTTCTTGTTTCTTTTTTGATACAGTATCAAGAATATCTATCTTTTTACACATATAATTTTAGTATTTTCCAAACGAGGCAGGAATTCTATACGTAATTTATATAGGGACATCTTACTTACATAGTAGTAACCAACAAATGGTGTATTCTGCATCATAGTGGTAATTTTCCTCAAATTCCTAGAGGCTCGTGGACATTACAGACACTCGACATTTTCTCACCCAACCAAGTTGATAGACAGACTAGAAGGATTGTAACAAAATATAAATTTGTTGGGCTCAGATCCCATCAAACAATATCCATAGGAACATCCATCCCACTCTCAACACTATGCCCCATCTGTTCTCATTGTGCCTTAAGTGCTGCAAGGCCCTTCTTGTTTATTCTAATTTTTTCTCTTGTCCATCCTATCGTTGGTGACCATGCCCATATGATGTTGTTTACATCTATCATCATATTTTATTCTGCACCAACAACCCATTGTTGCTTTCTATTTAAGCAGTTTTTGTACAAGACCTTCAGATCCTTCGATGCTCTCGTTGGCTTCCACCATTGCACCTCTACTTTGTAAGACCCAAGAGTACTAACATTTGAATCCTGATAAATATTACCAATCTCCCTACCCAACTATATTGCACAATGACCATTTGGCCCTTTACAACATCCACTCTTGGAATGAATTCATCTCTAGGCTTGTTGCATACTGGTCCAACATAGAAATCCTGCAAAGTAGGAACATTTGCCTTCAAATAGGAATCCATAATTTCATGTTCAGATCTTGTAGGTTCACTACCATGAATATCATGGCTTGTCGAGGGCCAAAAGTTAGTTGTTAACTGATCAACACTCTCGAAGGGACTGTCCAAAGCTTTATATATAGCCTCCCAATAATTTAACTTGGTATGTCATTTAAATTGTTCACCTCCCTTCTCAATCCCTCGATTCCATAATGAAATATATGTTTCTATTCCTTTTTTTATTTCGTCAATGTCTGAAGGTATTTTTGATTGCTGATTTAATAACCTAGGTTGCCCCACTGGAAAGTTTGTGCTACCATACGGAAATGACCACCACAGATGAATAGGAGACGACCGAGATTCATCCTAAAGTGATTCCCTGCATTGCATGACTAAAATTTTATCTATAAGCTGAAATTTAAAAAACTAGCATTTTTTGATACCAATGATTTTGGCATTTCCATGCAAAAGGTGGGGTTTCATTAAACTCTTAAAATTGTAAAGTTCATCAATTAGATAAGGGACATATAAATTTTGATATTCACATGTCCTATACATATCCATAATTTCTGAGAGTGAAAATATATCCTTGCGCATTAGCTTACTGATAACCTTCCATAAGTGCCATATATGTCTTCATGGGTGTGTCCAACTTGGAGGAATCCAACTTCAACTATCTCGAACACTCCTTGTTGTTAAAAGAGATAAAAATGCAAATACAAAGTGGTTTTTGTTATCGCTTGAACAATTATCCATTTGCAACAACAATATGGGTGGTAGTTTTCTATTTGGCATGCATTGATTAGTAACATCAACACACAATATATCATGTTTCATTACATCTTGTCTATATATCACACACTTTTCATATGACTCTAATTGAAATAGAGCATCATGCAATTGGTGCTTATATGTTTTTCCTTTGTAGAGAAAATCACCATATTTATCAACCACTGGTTCTTCAAGACTCTTCAAGCATTTAGCCAGGGATGTCACAATGAAATTCAATCTCATCTCTAAAAACGAGAGGCTGAAATGGGAAAATACCCCAGTCTTGTGCCCATGATTCAACATTCTAGTCAACAATATGGGAGGGTTCATAACATTCCTAAAATATTTTTCCTTCTTACCCATCCTTGGAATGGAAGTCTTTGACTTATCCATTTTGCCATGAACAATACTCAGAAAAGTCTTCGGATTTTTTTGTGAAGCTAATCTATGAGAATAATATACTTCGATACAACTTGCGATATATTTATTATGTGCTTCCTAATGTCCTCTCAACCTTTCCACCACATCTGGATGAGTGGTCCCCTTAAGCCTATCATGTATCGTAATGCATTAATTACACCTTGCAAAGGAGTTTGATTTAGAAATTTTAATATCTCAAAAATATTCTCAGATCACCTTGCTAAAGGAGGAATGTGATACTGGAGGCAAACCAATACTTTCGATTTCTTCATTTGAATTTTTTTGTAGAAAAACATGAGACATATTAGATGGAAATAATTTTAAGGTTGTCCTTGTTCCATCTTCACTGATTAATCATGTAAGATGTGGATATTTGTAAGAATTCTCTTCTACAATTTTATTAATAGTAGCTACGAGTGCAACAGTGTTCGCCCTAAATTTTTCCAAGCCACTGTTACCATGCACAAATATCACATCACCATTCAAAAACATGCTTTTATAATTGTAGAAAGTGCTCCTTTTTATCCGAAGGAATTTATACCATGCATTTTGACAGATGTCTATTGTGTCTAATCTCATTGTGTCACCTACCCAAATTTCTGAAAATTATTATTTTATTGCAAAATACTTTATGTTAAATTTAATTACAAAGTTTTGTAATTATGATCAATTCTGATCAAGGATGAATGTAATTACTGATTATTATTATTTAAATAAGTTAATTAGGAGACAAACACCCAGGGGGACTGTTAAATAAGTGTTCACTGACCCACTAGGAGGAATGGAAGCTGTTGGAAGGTATGGGATAGATGGCAGCAATTGCATCACACCATTAGTTGTTGGTTATGCAACAACTACCCCTAGAAATGTGGCATTATCCCCTAGGTGGAGGGAGTGAGCAGGAAGCTCATTTAATGACCCAATAACATTTGAAAAAGGCCTAGGTAGCCTACATAAGGCAAATTTGAATTGAACAGGTAGCTCTTACACAATATTTTCTACAGAAATATTTCTTCATGTGCATCAGGTGATCACTGAGAGATTCGAATAGGGAGGCTAGTTGTGAGTGCAATCTTAAGTTTGTGAATTACTGAGAAGAACCAGAGATGCTGGTGCAGGTCTATTGGACTGCTAGTTCTTGAAGATTCAACAGTTAGTGCTACTTCAAGTGGAGATCCTAATTCCTAAAGTTTCTTCCTCCTGGTGGTTCAGTGAACAGGCTCGGAGGTCCTAAGGCAAGTACTTGACTGTCTTCAGGAATTGGTTGGGTGGAATAGTCTTCTTGGGCTATTTGTTTCCCTACAGATTTATCCAGGTTTTACAAATTTTCTACTTTATCTCAGCTAGTAGTTCTGTTCAGTAAGTTAGCAATCTTTGTTTCTGTTTGGAAGAAGAATCTATTTCTAAATTTGTTTAAAGTTTGAATGTTAAAGTTTTGATGATGATTTGAAATTGAGAAACCAGTATCTATATTTTTCCACATGTTGTTTGTGCATCGTACTCTAGTATAGATACACAAATTAAGAATAGATGAGAAGATAGGCAAATTGCCATTTGATTCGATAGATAAATACAATAATTTATATGTTTATCAGGTTCTTCACTATAGTTAATAACAGTAGAAAGTTCCGTATAATATCTAATATACATTATAGAATGTTTCCTTAGTTTCATGAAAAACAAACATTGTTTAATTCATTTACAGTTACATTATATTTCCCTTATCATCACTATGTTCATAAGAAATAAATAGAATCCAATTTTCCATATATCATATTACATTTGCATTATAAACAATGTTGCTATAAGTAAATAAAGAAATAAATTATGGACAGAGCTGCAAATTCACAATCTTCACATTTCACATACACACATTGTTTTCATTCCTACTATAACCATTGTATTTAATTATTTAATACAATCAGATAATGAAAGCATTTCTTTCCATCATTCATTCTATTTATTTAGATTTTCTAAATTGTAAGTGTTGATTTCAAAACTGAGTTTCATTCAAACCCTAGATAGAATTTTCTTTTCCATTACAGTTTTCGCATTCACTAACATGTGCGACAAACACCATTTATTACATAGAAACCAAACCGAATAGCATGTTTTACACTGCCAGAAAGAAAACACTGTATCTACAGTAAACGAGCCTTGGCTCTTTTTCTCATTTCTCATAACATAAATAAACAAGTCGTGTTCCAGGTTTAAACCAATACAAGTTCCAATTTAAAGAAGGGAAATCACAATTATGCAGAGAACAAACAGATACAACTCGTTTCCAAACGAAAATTGCACAAGGTGTATTCCCGATTTTAAACATTACATTTCTGAAAACGAAAACCCCACAAGGTTTTATCACATTCACAGTCGACACTCCATACAGGGTTTTATCCCCATCATTCTGAACTCTTAAACACAAGTTTACATTTACATCTCGACGAAAACTAAGTATCAAAAATAACGCAGAGAAAATAGACGAAGATCATTCGTTGTAGATTTTTCACTCCAACATAAGAATCTTCTTAAAGGATCAACCGACAGACGAATCCATGGCAAGACTGATTACTCTCTGTTGGATTCAACCACATCATTAAAGACCAAAGGGCACCTATGAGGGTTTTTGGAAGACCCGGAGCTTACCAGGAATGGAAGTGTGCCTTTTCCAAACCCTTGCTCAACGTCCTTCACAAACTGCAACTGACAAAACAATAGCTTGGAGTTAGACAACTGTTTTATGTCAAACAATAAAATCAAACTCAAACAAAAGAATCATTATTGCATTGTGATCATACTTACCAAGCAGATAAGTTCTTTGTATTCACCAGTTAAACGATAAATTCCTGGTTGTAGATGAGACAGGTTACCCTCTATCATTTTGTAGCATTGAGTGCTCCACTCAATATTTAAAAAGAAAAGCTATAAACTATTAACTCGATAACAACTTAAACCAGAGACCGAATCTCTTATTACAATGCCATTATAGTGGAAGAAAACCTACAACTCCAACCCTGAGCTACAGGTCTCGAGGTCGAACCTCTTACAATCTGTCTAAACCCTAGAAATTCGACAGCCTGTCGGCCACACAGACCAAAACATTAGAACAATGAACTACTTTCCAATCTCTTAAACCAAATCAACGACAGAAGTTAGGGTTGCAATCTAACGGTCCAAACTCATCACCATCAGCGATCACAATAGTGCCAGTGATATAGCATTGGGACGAGCAACATCTATATTTAATGTCCCACTCCTTAGTACAAGCTTGGCAATGCCACTATGGCACACAGAGGACCGATCAACAACCAGTTCGAAGGCATTTCAAACAATTTAACTTTTACACAGTGACAAGCGCATAGACTATTACATCGATTTCATGTTACGTGGATCGTTGGCAAATCCATGTCAGCTGGAGTGGTGTGACAAGTTTTAATGCAGGATCGATACTCGATCTCCATGACAGCTTGAGGCATACACCATTTATTGAACCATCAACTCACCACAGTGTCAAATTAATTGCATGTGAGTGCCATCGAAATTTACGATGTAGTTCCATTTGATATTCATAAATTTAAAAACCATTAATGTTGTTATTGTATAGTAGATATTAGTTCCAATGTTTACGATCGTGATTTGGGTATTAAGGATTAAGTTTAGCCACGTAATAGAATCAAATTTCATATCATTCGATATTCTGAACTTTTATACAAAGTATTGATAATATTACATTTCCAAAACTATTATATAGGATAGCAAATATATAAGATTTATATGGTTAATATATTAACCATAGTTTCCATTTTCTCCATTCATAAAATTATAGTAATGTAGGAGTTTACACTATTGATTTTCTCAACAAATGATTTGTAACTAGCATAAAAACCATGTTATGGTCATAAACTCCATACCATAACCTTTATTACAATGCATCTGACGGTTGACAGTACAATCACGACGCTAATACTTTACAAGTAGTAGTTATTTAAGATTATGACCATAGCCAAGCTAGAATTACGTTTATGGTTTACGATAATAAACGTATACAACAAGTATACCTTCTTGACGTCAATATTTTCAACATTTAAACATATTAAGACAATGTCAAGAAACTAGGAAGTAGCACTAAACCATAATACCTGTAGATACTTGTTTGTCATAATAGAATTCACAATTTTTCTATTTTGAGGTTTGAACTGAATTATACACGTACTTTTAACTACACAGTTTTTTAATCTTTTTACCTGTCATCTGCACATGGAATATTCAAGTGCGTTAGGATTATAGCTAAGTAAACTTCAGGTTACCTCGTAGGACACCCTTGTGCATCAAAATTCAAACTGTCAGTATCTTTACAAAAGAAAAGTGTCGCATCATATTTCCAATCTGTTAGCTTATTTGTCATCATAATCATGTTTACTAATTATCATGCTAAATCTATCACTATCATTTTGCTGCTAAACAGAAATTAAAGTATGTTTAGTACTAACATCTTTTCAATTAATGTTGTCATAATCACAATTATTATTTCCGAAATTATAATTATCATAATTAATGTTGTTATCAAAATTTTTAAATTTTTATGAAAATTCGGGATTTTACATGTGGTATTAGAGCTCATGTTCGAACTCTAGGCCTGAAAGAGGTCCAAACACACGCAACAAAAAATTTTATACAACAGAAAATTGTACTAATTTGAAATTTTAGTTATTATGTTATCCATAAATTATTTCAGTTACAGGTATGGAGAACTTAGCTGAACAATTAAACGACAGATTTCAGCCAAACAGTCACAGCTCGAGACAACACTATGTAGAAGAAGGTCACGGTGAACTAAATAACAATCCGTCAGAACTATTACGTGCTTTTCATGAATTAAAAGCATAAATTAGATTTGTAAAACAAGACAATGAAAGAATTCTGCAGGCACAATAACAATTAAACCAAGTACTGTTTGAACAATGCCCAACTGAGGAGCAAGAGATAGATAATGAAGATATTTCCAAAGTTGAGGATCTACCTCATATTGATAAAAACAAGAAAATTAAAACCAGTAAGGTGAACAACAGTTCAACCTCATCAGGAGATGCTATTGAAACACACAGAAAGAAACGTAACTACAACAGTGAAGGAGATTTCAAACCTAGGAGGAAAAATCATAAGGAATATGAGCAGATTTCTAGGGAGTTGAAAAAGATTAGACCTACAACTTTCAATGGGGAAACTGAGAAGGGAGAGACAGCTGAAGCTTGGCTGTCCGGTATGAAGAAATACTTCCATATTTATAACTATTCAGAGTCTTTGAAGGAAAAAATGGCTATATATAAATTGACCAGAAAAGCGGATATTTGGTGGCAGGACATCAAAAGAGTAAAGAGCATCAAAGATAAAGATGCAACCTGGAGTACTTTTAAACGATACTTTAAAAATAAGTATTTATCTGAACAGTACTATGAAGAAAAATCCAAAGAGTTCTACGATTTGAAGCTTGGAGGTATGAACATGAAGGAAATGAATATTAAATTTCTAAACTTACTGAGATATGTGCCATACCTCATAGAAGAAAAACTGAAAATTCAAAGATACTTAAGCTGTCTACCTTTCAATATTAAGGACAGAATCGAGTATGACAGTCCTAAGACCATGGAAGAGGCAATGAGAAAGGCAGTTTTCTGCTATGACACAAATCAGAAAAGAGAAGGAATGTCAAACTGGAAGAGTCATAAGCCCAACAACTTTGAGCAGAAACGGAAAAATTCCAGGTTCAGCGAAAATTCTGGGTTTCAAAAGAAAAAATTTCAGAATCAGAATTATCAAGGGAACAACTCGAGAAACAATTCACAACAGAATTCTACAGCACCCATAAATGCACCTAATAATACCAGAACCAGTGAGCCAAAGGAACATATCAAATGTTTTGAATGTCAAGGCCCCCATTACACATCAGAATGCCCCTTGAGGAAGCGAAAAGCAAACAATATCAACTCTATTCAGATTGAACCTACTGTTGGAAATGTGGCGAGGGAAATGCCCAGAATCAATGCAGTACTCGACAACAGGAAAGCATATCACCAAATCTCTATGGTAGAGATTGAAGGTATGATACAAAATCATCCTATTACTGTTTTAATTGACCCAGGTGCTAGCTTAAGTTATATATCACCAGACATTGTGGAAAGTCTTAAATTGAAAACTAAAAAGTTTAGTAAATCTTGGCTAGTTAGACTAGCAACTGGAACAAAGAGAAAAGTATCAGATTTTATAGAAAATTGTGTTTTATCCATGAATCATTTACAACCACAAGTCAAGTTGAATATTCTACCTTTAGGATCTTATGATATTATAGTTGGGATGGATTGGTTAGAATCACAGCATGTCATTCTGGACTGTTATGGAAAATTTTTTACATGTTTAAATGATGAAGGGAAAACTGTAGAAATAAAAGGCATCCCAAGGAAGGTAACCCTTAGACATATTTCAGCCATGCAAGTTAAGAAGGCAGTTAAGAAAGGATGCCAGATGTTTGCAGTAAATATAGTAAACGATGAGTTTATTGGTAAAGAGGACAAACTAAAATTAGAGGACATACATGTCCTAAAGGATTTTAAGGATGTATTTCCTGAGGAGATTCCAGTATTACCTCCCAAAAGAGATTTAGATTTTACCATCGAATTAATACTAGGAGTAGTACCAAATTCAAAAGCTCCATACAGAATGAACATAACGGAATTAAACGGATTAAAATCACAGCTGAAGGAGCTTATTGATAAGAAGTATATTAAACCCAGTGTGTCTCCTTGGGGAGCACCTGTCATCTTTGTTAAGAAGAAAGATGGAACCCTAAGGCTGTGTATAGATTATTGTCGGCTTAATAAGATGACGATCAAGAATCGGTATCTATTGCCCCGCATAGACAATCTATTTGATCAGCTGCGAGTAGCAACTATATTTTCCAAGATTGATCTAATATTAGGATATCATCACGTATGGGTTAAGGATGAAGATATTTTCAAGACAACTTTCAGAACTCGGTATGGACATTACAAGTTCGTAGTCATTCCATTTGGCTTGACTAATGCCCCGACTGTATTTATGTGTTTGATGAATAATATTATGTGCAAATACTTAGACAAGTTTGTTGTTGTGTTCATAGATGACATTTTAGTGTATTCAAAAAGTAAAGAAGAGCATGAGGAACATTTACGGATTATCTTACAAGTTCTTAGAGATCATCAATTATACACTAAGTTTAGTAAGTGCTACTTTCACAAAGACAAAATTCAGTATCTAGGACACATAATTTTGAAAGAAGGAATCTCGGTTGACCCTGACAAGATAAGGGCCATTAATGACTGGTTGGTTCCTAAGGATGTGTCGGATGTAAGATCATTTATGGGAATTACTGGATATTACAAAAAGTTTATAGAAATTTTTTCAAAAATTTCCAACCCCATAACTTCCTTGCAGAAGAAAGGGAAGAAATTTGTGTGGGATCAGAAATGTTCTGACAGTTTTAAGAAATTAAAGGAATTATTGACGACAGCACCTATCTTGAGGATAGCAGACCCCAACAAGGATTTTGTAGTTTGTACAGATGCATGCAATGATGGACTTGGTGGAGTCCTGACATAGGAAGGGCATGCTGTGGCATATGAATCTAGAAAGTTGAAAGTACATGAAAAGAACTACTCTACCTATGATTTAGAGTTATTGGCAGTTATTCATGCTTTAAAAATGTGGCATCACCAGCTTATTGGCAGAAAATTTACATTATTGAAAGATAACATGGGTCTGAAATATTTATTAGATCAGACAAACCTGAACGCTAGACAAGCTAGATGGTTGACGTTCTTAAGTGAGTATGATTTCAAAATTTAGCATATTAAAGGAAATGAGAACAAGGTTGCAGATGCCTTAAGTTGTAAGGAAAAACTAAGTTTTATTTCAGCCATCAGTACTTGTTCAACTGATTTGGAAAATCAGATTCTTGAAAAGAGTGAAACAGATGAAGAATACAGAAAAATGAAGGAAAAGACAGCAAACAACAGTTCTGAAAATTTTATGGCAGATTACAGCATGAAGGATAATGGATTATTACTATATAAAAACAGATTGTATGTACCAGACATACCAGAAATAAAATTTCTGATATTAAATGAGATGCATAAAAGTCATTATTCTGGTCATCCAGGTTATCAAAAGACAATTACTATGTTGAGAAAAGAATACTATTGGCCCAGAATGAAGGATGAAGTAGCAGAGTACATAGCTAAATGTTTGGATTATCAAAAAGTGAAGGTTGAACACCAACATCTTGCTGGATTGTTGCAACCATTACCGATACCAAGTTGGAAATGGGAAGTGATCAGCATAGACTTTATTACTGGATTACCTAAAAATCATAAACAACATGATTCTATCATGGTGGTAGTGGACAAACTCAGGAAGGCATCAAATTTCATACCTGTGAAGACTACTCATAAAGCTCCAGACATTGCATAAATCTTTATGAAATAGATTTTTCGACTACATGGGATACCGAAAGTAATAATTTCAGATCGTGACTCTAAATTTACCGGAAAATTCTGGAGGTCACTGTTTAAGGGGTTGAATACAACCTTAAATTTCAGTACACCATTTCATCCACAAATGGATGGACAGACAGAAAGGATAAATCAAGTTTTAGAAGATTTATTAAGAATGTATGTTAAGGATCGGCCTAGTAAGTGGGAAGACTACTTGCACTTAGCAGAATTTGCTTATAATAATCATTATCATGCATTGGCCAGACTTAGTCCTTTTGAAATTATTTATGGTAGGAAATGTGATACACCTGTTTCGTGGAATGATCCAGTAAATAGAGTTGTTTTAGGACCTGAATTATTGCAGGAGTTAGAACTAATTGTGAAACAGGTGTAAGGACATTTAAAAGCTGCCCAAGATAGGCAAAAGAGTCAAGCAGATTCAAAAAGAACTCATAAAGAGTTCTAGGTTGGTGAATATGTATTCCTTAAGGTAAGACCGAAAAAGAGTTCACTAAAATTGGGGAGTTGTGCCAAGTTGGCACCCAGGTATTGTGGTCCTTTTGAAATATTGTCTAAGGTTGGAGCAGTGGAATACCAACTGGCTTTGCCACCAAACTTAAAAATACATAATGTTTTTCATATATCGTTTTTAAAGAAATATGTACATGATACTGCTCATGTTGTAAACTAGAATGATGTACAGGTGGAACAAGATGGAGATTTTCCGGTGGAACTGGACTGTATCCTCGGAAGGAGGGAAACTATTCTTCGGAATCACAACATTGGGCAAGTGAAGGTGCAATGGAAGCACGTTAGCCCAGAAGAGGCAACCTGGGAGTTGGAGACTAGTATGCAAGAAGCATACCCAACTTTGTTTCAAGAACACTCAAAGAGTGATTAACCAACATCAAGGATGATGTTGAGACTTAAGGGGGGGTGTATGTCACCGAGCCAAATTTCTGAAAATTATTATTTTATTGCAAAATACTTTATGTTGAATTTAATTACAATTTTTTGTAATTATGATCAATTCTAATCAAGGATGAATGTAATTACTGATTATTATTATTTGAATAAATTAATTAGGAGACAAACACCCAAGGGGACTGTTAAATGAGTGTTCACTGACCCACTAGGAGGAATGGAAGCTGTTGGAAGGTATGGGATAGATGGCAGCAATTGCATCACACCACTAGTTGTTGGTTATGGGACAACTACCCCTAAAAATGTGGCATTATCCCCCAGGTGGAGGGAGTGAGCTGGCAGCTCATTTAATGACCCAGTAACATCTAAAAAAGGCCAAGGCAACCTACATAAGGAAAATTTGAATTGAGCAGGCAGCTCTTACACAATATTTTCTGCAGAAATATTTCCTCATGTGCATCAGGTGATCACTGAGAGATTCGAATAGGGAGGCTAGTTGTGAGTGCAATCTTAAGTCTGCATATTGCTGAGAAGAACCAGAGATGCTGGTGTAGGTTTATTGGATTTCCAATTCTTGAAGATTCAACAGTTAGTGGTACTACAAGTGGAGATCCTAATTCCTAAAGTTTCTTCCTCCTGGTGGTTTAGTGAGCAGGATCGGGGGTCCTAAGGCAAGTACTTGACTGTCTTCAAAAATTGGTTGGGTGGAACAGTCTTCTTGGGCTATTTGTTGCCCTACAGATTTATCCAGGTTTTACAAATTTTCTACTTTATCTCAGCTAGTAGTTATGTTCAGTAAGTTAGTAATCTCTGTTTTTGTTTGGAAGAAGAATCTATTTCTAAATTTGTTTGAAGTCTGAATGTTAAAGTTTTGATGATGATTTGGAATTGATAAACTAGTATCTATATTTTTTCACATGATGTTTGTGCATCGTACTCTAGTATAGATACGCAAATTAAGAATAGATGAGAAGATAGGAAAATTGCCATTTGATTCGATAGCTAAATACAATAATTTATATGTTTATCAGCTTCTTCCCTATAGTTAATAACATTAGAACGTTCTGTATAATATCTAATATATATTATACAATTTTTCCTTAGTTTCATGAAAAACAAACATTGTTTAATTCCTGTATAGTTACATTATATTTCCCTTATCATCACTATGTTCATAAGAAATAAACAGAATCCAATTTTCCATATATCATATTACATTTGCATTATAAATAGTGTTGCTGTAAGTAAATAAAGAAATAAATTATGGATAGAGCTGCAAATTCACAGTCTTCACATTTCACATACACACATTGTTTTCATTCCTGCTATAACCATTGTCTTTAATTATTTAATACAATCAGATAATGAAAACATTTATTTCCATCATTCATTCTATTTATTTAGATTTTCTAAATTGTAAGTGTAAATTTCAAAACTGAGTTTCATTCAAACCCTAGATAGAATTTTCTTTGCCATTACAATTTTCACATTCATTAACATGTGCAACAGACACCATTTATTACATAGAAACCAAACCGAATAGCATGTTTTACACTGCCGGAAAGAAAACACTGTATCTACAGTAAACGAGCCTCGGCTCTTTTTCTCATTTCTCATAACATAAATAAACAAGTCATGTTCCAGGTTTAAACCATTACAAGTTCCAATTTAAAGAAGGGAAATCACTGTTACGTAGAGAACAAATAGAAACAACTCATTTCCAAATGAAAATCGCACAAGGTGTATTCCTGATTTTAAACATTACATTTATGAAAACGATAACCCCACAAGGTTTAATCACATTCACAGTCGACATTACATACAGGGTTTTATCCCCATCATTATGAACTCTTAAACACAAGTTTATATTTACATCTGGACGAAAACTAAGTATCAAAAATAACACAGAGAAAATAGACGAAGATCATTTGTTGTAGAGTTTTCACTCCAACATAAGAATCTTCTTAAAGGATCAACTGACAGAAGACGCCATGGCAAGACTGATTACTCTCTGTTGGAATAAACCACATCATCAAAGACAAAAGGGAACCTACGAGGGTTTTTGGAAGACCCGGAGCTTACCAGGAATTAAGCATGCCTTTTCCAAACCATTGCTCAATGTCCTTCACAAACTGCAACTGACAAAACAATAGCTTGGAGTTAGACAACTGTTTTATGTCAAAAAATAAAATCGAACTCAAACAAAAGAATCCTTATTGCATTCCGAGCATACTTACCAAGCAGATAAGTTCTTTGTATTCACTAGTTAAACAATAAATTCCTCTCTATAGACGAGATAGGTTACCCTCTATAATTTTGCAGCATTTAGTGCTCCACTCAATCTCTAAAAAGAAAAGCTATAAACTATTAACTCAATAACAACTTAAACCAAAGACCGAATCTCTTATTACAATGCCATTACAGTGGAAGAAAACCTGCAACTCCAACCCTGAGCCAGAGGTCTTGAGGTCGAACCTCTTACAATCTGTCTAAACCCTAGAAATTCGGTCGCCTGTCAGCCACACAGACCGAAACATTAGAACAATGAACGATTTTCCAATCTCTTAAACCAAATCAACGACAAAAGTTAGGGTTGCAATCTAACTGTCCAAACTTATCACCATCAACGATCACAATAGTGCTAGCGATATAGCATTGGGATGAGCAACATCTATATTTAATGCCCCACTCCTTAGTACAAGCTTGGCAATGCCATTATGGCACATGGAGGATCGATCAACAACTAGTTCGAAGGTGTTTCAAACAATTTAACCCTTACACAATGACAATCGCAGAGATTATTACATTGATTTCGTGTTACGTGGATCGTTGGCAAATCCATGTCAGCTGGAGTGGTGTGCCAAATTTTAATGCAGGATAGATACTCGATCTCCACAATAGATCGAGGCATACGCCATTTATTGAACCATGAACTCACCACCATGTCAAATTAATTGCATGTCAGTGCCATCAAAATTTACGATGTAGTTCCATTTGATATTCATAAATTTAAAAACCATTAATGTTGTTATTGTATAGTAGATATTAGTTCCAATGTTTACAATCATGATTTGGGTATTAAGGCTTAAGTTTAGCCACGTAATAAAATCAAATTTCATATCATTCGATATTGTGAAATTTTATACAAAGTATTGATAATATTACATTTCCAAAACTATTATATAGGATAGAAAATATATAAGATTTATATGCTTAGTATATGAACCATAGTTTCCATTTTCTTCATTCATAAAATTATAGTAATGTAGGAGTTTACACTATTGATTTTCTCAACAAATGATTTGTAACTAACATAAAAACCATGCTATGGTCATAAACTCCATACCCTAACCTTTATTGCAATGCATCTGACGGTTGATAGTACAATCACGACGTTAATACTTTACAAGTAGTAGTTATTTAAGACGATGACCACAGTCAAGCTAGAATTACATTTCTGGTTTACGACAATAAACGTATACAACAAGTATACCTTCTTGATGTCAATATTTTCAACATTTAAACATATTAAGACAATGTCGAGAAACTGGGAAGTAGCACTAAACCATCATACCTGTAGATACTTGTTTGTCATAATAGAAATCACAATTTTTCTATTTTGACGTTTGAACTGAATTATACATGTACTTTTAACTACACAGTTATGGAATCTTTTTACCTGTCATCTGCACATGGAATATTCAAGTGTGTTAGCGTTGCAGCTAAGTAAACTCCAGGGTACCTCGTAGGACACCCTTGTGCATCAAATGTCAATTTGTCACTATCTTTACAAAAGAAAAGTGTCGCATCATATTTCCAATCTATTAGCTCATTTGTCATCATAATCATGTTTACTAATTATTGTGTTAAATCTGTCACTGTCATTTTGCTGCTAAACAAAAATTAAAGTATGTTTAGTACTAACAACTTTTCAATTAATGTTGTCGTAATCACAATTATTATTTCCATAATTATAATTATCATAATTAATGTTGTTATCAAAAATTTTAAATTTTTATAAAAATCTGGGATGTTACACATTGTAAACATGCTTCTTTTTCTTTCATCTCCTTCTTTTGCCACATGAGCATTTGATCCCATAGAATTTATCACATACTGTCTTCTTGAATTTCCATTCATACTATGAAATTTATTCACACATTCAACTATTGATTGAAGTGAAATTTTTGACATAAAAATATTTGAGCAACAATGTTCAGTGACAATTTTTGAAAGGAATGCACCCTAATCAATTCCAAGCTTGTAAGGTACAGATTTTGAATTTCTTTCAAAAAAATTACTTCCATCTTTCTGCTTTACGGAATTGTATGGCTTTGTTCCATTACCTTTAACATTTGTATATTCACAATGGGGAGTACCTAGAAGGACCATCTATAAAGGGAATTTTTCAAAAATACTCTGAATGTTGACCATGTCTTCATGTGTGTTATTTTTTAGTATAACATCCAAAGGAACATCATTGAGGTCAACCAAATTGTTTATAGGCCATATTACAAGAGAGCCTTCAAATACACCACATTCCTCGCAATTGCAAAAGACTTTGTGAACTAAAATACCAAACTCACCAACATCTAGTTGTTTGAATTGTACAATTTCTCCTTAAAAAATAGTTGACACTATTCCCCATGAAACATAATGTGGCTTTAAAGAAAATTGATGTATCAAATTAACTTTCTCTCCCACAAACTTGATATTGTGATTTTCTATTAATACTTTCAAAGCAGTTTCAGATTGAATATTGTTGAAATTGATTTCAACAGAAAGCAATGTTTATGTATTAAAATCTATGATTCTTTTAATCAACCATACAACAAAACCTCGATTGCTTAACCCTGGACAACATTCCATACAAGAACACAACACTGCATCCACTTGAATACCAAAGGACAAGTCACCCAAAAACGTTCCCCCAACAAAATGAGTTCCACTCACATTTGTTACAAATACTATGGAAATGCAATCCTTGCATTTTGAACACTTATGTAACAAATTAACTTTTCTCATAATAAAAGAATATTTATTCTCAGTTTTTATGATATGTTCTACACTCATCGAAGTAGAAGTTGGTATATCATTCACGTCATTCTCATGAAAAGCAGATCCAATGTGGTTAACGATCTCAGATGCAAGCCATTAAATATAACCACCAACTTCCTATGACAATGTATCTGCACCTTCTAATGGATAGGGAAATTGAAGACGTGCATTTAAATTCTTGGTAATGTTTACAATGATACATCCATCATGAATGTTGATATTATGCAATATTTTTCTTTTTGGAAAATAGATTCCTTCAGCAATTTTCAATCCATTTAAAAGGAGGACCACACATTGTTGAGAACCAAAATCCATTTCAGAAGTGATTTATGAAATATAAAACAACAAGACACATTGTTGTGAACCAAAATCCATTTCAGAAGCGATTTATGAAATATAAAATAACAGGAGCACAATAAAATAATATTTATTTTAAACAAATAATATTTTTTTCCACTAGTATATATTATCAAATAAGTCAATAAGAAGGGTTGACCAGCACTTCGTTTATGAGAGAAATGTAAAAATATTTAATCTACAAATTCTAGGCCGACAATTCTCAAATTTTGACTTTCGTTGTAAATAGTAGGGATCCAAACATCATCTAAGTTATAACATATAAAAAAAAATTGTCTCAAATCTTGTTTTCCGACAAGAAGGATCGGTCGCCCCTTTGTTTAGTAGATAATAGTGAACACCTATATCCAAAAATTCCCTATATCGAGCATGGAGAATACAAGAAGGATCGACTGACCCTTCTTGCAGTCAAGAACTATTATGAAAATGATACTGGGAAGAAGAAGGGTTGGCTGAACCTTCATATATGAGGGAATTGTACAAATATTCAACCTATGAAGGCTAGGCTACCAATTCATGTATATCCAAAACGGTGAACTCTGGAAGAATACTTAGCACAATAAGGTTTGACCGACCCTTCATTTACGAGAGAAATGTAAACATATTTAATCTACGAAGTCTAGGCCGACAATTCCCAAATTTGGACTTCCACTATAAATAGAGGATTTGGTCATCAACTAATTTTTAATATATAAAATATGTTTGTCCCACCTACATTTTCCAACAAGAAAGTCAGGCCACCCCTCCGTTTAATAGATAATTGTGAACACCTATATCCAACGATTCCTTATATCCATAATGGTGAACACAAGAAGGATCGACTGACCCTTCTTGCTGTCTATAACTATTATGAAAATATTACTTGGTAGAAGAAGGGTCAGCTAACCCTTCATTTATGATGGAAATGTAAAATTATTCAACCTACGAAGTCTAGGCTGTCAATTCATGTATATCCAAAATGGTGAACACTGGAAGAATACTGAGCACAAGAAGGATTGACCGACCCTTCTTGCAGTCTAGAACTATTATCAACAAAATACTGGGCACAAGAAGGATCGACCACCCATTCATTTATGAGGGAATTGTAAAAATATTCAACCTACGAAGGCTAGACCGTCAATTCATGTATATGGAGAATGGTGAACACTGGAATAATAATGAGTAAAAGAAGGGTCGACCAATGAGTCATTTATGTTAGATATGTAAGAATATTAAATCTACGAAGGCTAGGCTGAAAATTCCCGACTTTCGACCTCTGCTGTAAATGGTAGGGATCCAGACATAAGCTAATTTATAACATATAAAAAATCTTTGTCCCAACTTCCGTTTCCTGACAAGAAGTATCGACTGCCCCTTCGTTTAGTAGATAATTTTGAACACCTATATCCAACAATTCTCTATATCTATAATGACAAACATAAGAAGGATCGACCGACCTTTCTTACAGTCTAGAACTATTATGAAAATAATACTGGGAAAAAGAAGGGTCGGTCGCCCCTTCATTTAAGAGTGAATTGTAAAAATAGCCAATCTACGAAGGCTATCCCATCAATTCATGCATATACAAAATGGTGAACACTGGAATAATACTGAGCACAAGAAGGGTCAGTCGACCCTTCATTTACGAGAGAAATGTAAATATATTTAATCTACGAAGGCTAGGCCGACAATTCCCGACTTCCGAATTACTCTGTAAATAGTACGAACTCATACATCATCTAAGTTATAACATATAAAAAATGTTTGTCCCAACTTTCATTTTTCGACAAGAAGGATTGGTCATCCCTTTGCTTAGTGGATAATTGTGAACACCTATATCCAGCAATTCACCTATATCCAGAATGGAAAAAACAAGAAGGATCGGCCGACCTTTCTCACAGCCTAAAACTATTATGAAAAGAATACTGGGCAGAAGAAGGGTTAGCCACCCCTTCATTTATGAGGGAATTGTAAAAATAGAACAACTTGAAGAAAGAGAGGTCACTCTTTCTCTGAGAATATTTCCACTTTCCAGCAAATTGTGTAAAGCAATGTTCCAATGAAATTTGTGTTTAGAGTGCTGATATCTACTTTAACCACTCCTAAATCCATCCCCGGAGGAAGGGTCAAATGACCCTTCATTTACGAGAGAAATGTAAAAATATTTAATCTACGAAGGCTAGGATGAAAAATTCCCGACTTCTGACTGCCGCTGTAAATAGTAGGGACCCGAACATCAGCTAAGTTATAACATATACAAAAATTTTGTTCTGAATTCCATTTTCTGACAAGAAGGATAGTCTTCCCCTTCATTTAGTAGATAATTCTGAACACCTATATCCAGCAATTCACCTATATCCAAAATGGAAAACACAAGAAGGATTGACTGACCCTTCTTGCAGTAAAAAAACTATTATGAAAAGAATACTAGGTAGAAGAAGGGTCGGACACCCCTTCATTTATGAGGGAATTGTAAAAATAGAATAACTTGAAGAAAGAGTGGCCGCTCTTTCTCTGAGAATATTTTTACTTGCCAGCAAGCTGTGCGAAGCAATGTTCGTATGAAATTTGTATTTAGAGTGTCGATATCTACTTTCCCCACTCCTAAAAAACATCTCTGGAGGAAGGAGCAGACACTCTTTCTCCTCAACATCTACTTCCAACACCCCAAAATAGAACAACATGAGGAAAGAGTGACCTCTCTTTCTCTGACAAAATTTTAACTTTCCAGCAAACTCTTCGAAGAAAAATTTCTATAAATTTTGTTGTTAAAATGTCGACCTCTAATTTCCTAGGGTGACATGTGGAACACTCAAATTGTGACGTGTGGCATATTTTTATTTTTAAAATTAGTCTAAATATTGTATAAACGAATATTAAGGATATTAATGGTACCATTTCAATATAAAAATATGGATTTAAGTGATATAAAATTTTGGAATAGGTATCAGGGATCAAATTTGAAGGGATGAACTTAATTTCAGGTTGAAGGTTAAATATTCATACCACCCTTTTAGCATGGAGGGATTTAATTAAAAAAATTACACTAGGATATCTGCTAGGAAAAGGTGCATGTTCTATAATGTTGGAAACTTTAGAGAAACGACCTTTGGTATGTGCTAAGTTCAAGAAGTAATCTACAGTGGATGAGTAGCGGAATAAAATATATATGGCTGATGTCGATTTCGCACTTTCAACTAGCACAAAGAATGAAAAGGGTAAGCGGAGGTGGAATTTTTACCACTTACCACGTGTCGAGTTGAGGATCATTCCATTGAATGAAAAATTGTAATGGAAAACCACTACTCATGATCCCGAAACCACCTACATGAGATAATATAAAAGATGGTATCTTCTTACGATTGATGGCAATTAACCATGCAACCAGGTGTGATCCTATGTGTCCTTCAATATATTCATTTTCTAGAAGTAGAAAACCGGAAGGAAATTAGATGGTTATTGTATCGACGAGTTATATTTATTGGAAATTTATATTCTTAATCGAACAAAAGATAATGAGCATCATTCGTGCAAGTACCGGCAGTGGCTGATATATATATTAGTCCGCTCGTTATACCATATAATTTAGTATGCACTATGTATCAGTATTTTTAAGCATGGCCAAACACCAACCATTTCTGCATAAAGGCTAACTAAAATGCACCTGACTCGCTGGAGTCCTGCGTAGCAATTCTTGCCAAAATCGCAATTTGGAGTGCTCAGATCGCAATTTCGAAGATATGGGTAGTTTTAAAATTGTCAGGATTGAATCATCATCATCACTATCAATTTTTCATGAAAAGACATAATGTCGACTAAAGCATGATGAGATTATTTTCTTCACACAAGTGGTACAAAACATCATTCACTATTACCACCATGAGGATAACCGCCATTTCAGAATTTCATCGTATAAACCATCACCATGTCAGCATGAAATCCTTTGGAGTGATACATATACAATTACTCCAGCAAAATCTATAGTCACTACAGATGATATCTATGACCACCATCATGCCATAATTTGATAATTACCATTCCCCATCCATCCCATCCTAGTCAATTCACCAATTTACTAGGCGCTCACTATATATAGGCTAAATCATACCCCATATCACAACAAAATGAAATATTCAGGAAGTCATGGCACTCTTCATTACCGCCTCTATTCCCTTTCCTTTGTTGTTTTATCATAAATACTTGAGTCTTATGGTCGCTCCCCATTTCTCTTTGTGATATATGAGCATTTTGACATCAGTTACCTAACAAATCCTCACCACACCATGATATATGGGAATTTTGAGCACTCTCAAAGCCCCAAGACCAGGATTTGTCATTATGTTCCTTGCCACCAATCACGTTTTCCTCATTCTTCTTTCATTAACTGATTGGTGTACAAGTTGGAACGGACATGAGATTATTAGTGGTCCATGTACCTGTTTTCTTGGACACTTCCTTCTCTAAAACAACATGAGCGTCCACTGTTGTTAACATTAGGCTTGCATCATTCATCTAAAGTTGTTTGGTACTAGACCATGTTGTTAGCTTCTTCTACCAGCATGGACACGCTACCAAACTTTAGGACCCATTTCCGTCCATGATAGTATTCGGTACCAGCTCAGAGTCATCAATTGTCTACACTTAGTTACAAGACAAGATGCAGTGGAGTTCATCTATTTATCCAGCTCTAGTTATTTCCTAATTTCTTCGGGATTGAGAAAGATCTTGTTCGTGGGGGAGATGTTGGAGGAGGATAGCTCAGCCACCCGACTACGTCCTCTATTCGACCACTTTGGATAACATCTCGAACCGTCGTGTCGACCACCACATGTCGAGTCAGTTAGTCACGTCGGTTAGTGAACCTACCGGTCGTTATGTAACCGTATGTTGCGATTGGACATAAAGGTTCCTTAAGTAATACAAAGAGTGATCTTGTATCAGAAACAATTGGTAAGCTGTATTAAAGTATTTATTAATTTAATATCCATATACTTCCAAGATATTCTTTTAATTTCTAAAGGAAAGTTCAAGATAAATAGAACCTTTAAACATGGTACAAGAGCGATATAAGGTTTTGAGCATATTTATTGACAAGCAAGTAAGGCATTCCAACAATTTTATTCTTCTATGATGAGCTAGAAGGCTCTTGACGAGCAAGGACAACTTCAATTTTTATCCCTGATTCATGGGTCGATACAAATCAACCTCCATATACATATTTTTTGGAAATAGTGTGTTCTGTCAAAATTATAGATGGTAACTCCTAAAATAAAGTTAAATCTAATCAATTTTGCACCATCTAAAGTGGTGCCATTTCAATATAAGCATATGGTTTTAATGCCACATCATTGTGCCAATTTGGGTAAATAGAGGAAGGATTGGGTAAATAGACGATGGATTTGGGTGCAGCAGTTAAGGCGCGGTGCATGACGGTGCAAGTGGATGAAAGCACCTTTAATGGCCAAAGAGGGTGAAAGATTCGATAAATCAATGGAGGATTTGGCAATTATTTTCTAAAATTGACTCGATGGATGGAGAGCGGGAAACAAAACCTATAAAAACATGCAAAGATAAATAGTTCGACCCATTGTGCATTGTGAGAATTGTGGAAGAAGATTCAAGCAAAGACTAATAGAAGTGAAGTTAGAAATTTCCAATGGCTCATGTAATATCGAGCACGAGCACACAGGAACAACCCAAGGAAATGGTGACCATTGTTGAAGAACAACCGAAAATTTCGTCCACACTAGTGCAGATATTCAAGAAGAAGAGAAGCGTTGGACGATCGGTACGTTCGAAAAGAAGAACAAAGACCACCCATGCCTCGACAAGGGTCGTGGAGGCAGGAGGAGAAGTAGGTACATGAGGGGCCACGATAGAAGAAATGACAGAAGCAAGGGGAAGACGTCAAGGTACGATAGTCGCGAACATTCTAGGGTATGTGCCACCGCGAAATGAAAGGGCACCAATAGTAAGACTAGGTAAGAATGCCAAGTACACTATCAAGGAGCCAACGACACCAGAGGGTATCCATACCACCGGAGATATATTGCAACGACTGCAAAAACTGCAGTACAATGACCATGATATTTTGGCATATCCAGAATGCACACAGTGCACATACATGGAGAAAAATCATGGAGATGGAGGTCCAATCACAAGGGAGTCAATGCAGTGGGCATTGGGCTTGGAGCGATCAGGGATCCTATCAATAATTCACATGCCACATTTTGGAAGATCAGCAGAAGTGAATGCATGTATAAAGAAACTATTTGTTTTATTTCACAGTGGATACTTATGGTTGGATACAAAGATTCTGATCACCGGTGAACTTATATCGCAGATCACCGGATTACCCAAGGTTAGGGTCGACCCTTCGCAATACTTCCAAGGGAAGGACAATGATAAGAATTTAGCTATGAAGATGAATACCAACTATGGGGTGGAGAAAAACACCCGAGGATACTTGATCGACACGATCAACGATCAGGTCGTTAGGATCGCAGCGAAGTTGCTGGCAATCAATATTGTAAGGAAGAATCACCCTAATCAGTGTACATTAGTGGTGATTGCATTGGCGGAAAAGTGTGTGGCCAGAGTTCAAATGAACTGGTCACTATTTTTGTTAAATGGGCTAATGGAGGATGCTGTAGCAGCCTAGGAAAAAAATAAGTCATTTTGTTATTAATTGTGCTGGTTGCATGGATGGGGCCACCATAGTACTAGGGTATGGAGACAAAAGTAGCCAAAGTGTGTCGAGGGTCATGCTGATATAAGAATTTGTGGGCGTTAAATGACAAGGAGAGACAAATAGGTAATAAAATTCAAGTTTATATTTACCTAGAAGAGCTGCGAACAAAAGCGGTGAAGATTCCGCGGCTAACAGAAGAGGCATCAAAGAAGCATAGGATAATCGCAAGGATTTTTGTGCAATCAAAAACAATATTCATTCAAGTGCGCATAGACTCGAAAAAGCAGTGGATCATGACGCAATACAAGCTGAGTGAAGTGGAACTGGATTCCATTGTGGAAGAATGGTTGGAAGAATGGAAACTTCTAGTGAATGAGGATCAACTGTCAGACCTAGAGGATATGAAGCTAATAGACATACCAAAATCCAAAGAAGAAACAAAAGATTCAGATGAAAAAGGGTATGGTGTTGATGAATAATAAAGCACCGCAAGAAAAGATGGAGCATCATCAGCCACTCCGATGGATTCAGAGCTAGAGGAGCAATGATAGGAAGAAAGAAAAAATAATAGGATGGAGCGTGGTGAGGGGAGCACTACTGTCAGTCTCCCTGATGAACAAATGAACAAGTTACTAGAGAAGATAATGACTGTGGTGAAGCAGAACTGCGTGAATGTCACGCAACATATGACTGAATATTTTCATTAGGTATTGCAGCTATTGTAGATGGTAAGAAATGCAGTCATAAAAACAAGGCTACCACAAGGACAAGTGGGGCCGAGTACATCATAGGTAAGGAGGGTCAATGTGTATATTGGCACTCAATGACAAATTGTGCAAATATTACCCAATGCAATCACGACATGGAAGGAATATTTGGATTCCGTGCAGCGAGGGAGAGATTTGATCAAGATATACATGAACATGCTGTGAATGTTGATGCTGCATCGCACTCACACCATAGTAATAAAAGAGACGAATGATCATGAAGCTTCAACGCATGATTAGATGGTCAACTACAAGAGGCAGGTGTGAAGCATTGAATCCGATATTGAATGGCTTCGTGGATATAAATAAGCGGTAACGAGTGAAAGGGAACAGGCGGTAGAGGACATAAAAATATTGGAACATGCGATTTCAATGGAATGTGAAGACGCACTATAGATAGGAAAAGATATTATTATAGAAGAAAAGGTATTGAGGTTGGCTGCATTCATCGTAGACCTCCGAAAATAGAATGAGGAACTGCAGACAAGGGCAGTGTCGACCACATCATCAAAGAAAGTAGAGGGAAGGAAGAGTTCCATTGAGGAGGTTGTGACAGAAATCGAGGAATCAAAGAGAAAATCAGAGAATCGCGAAAGATGTGACGCGATTTCGGGGAAGACTTGTCCAAGATGATTAGTTGTAGCAGCTAAATGTGCAACTTGGTGAGGTAGAAGCACAGTGAGAGGCACTCAAGAGATCTCTTAAGGCGATGCCCCTACTGGCGCAAATGACGAAGGCCACATAATTGAAAGAGTTACAACATCGTTTCAACAAGGCACAAGCAAGGAAACAAAGAAGAACGACACACTTGGATGAACTACAAATGAAAGTTGAGTAGCTGGTTGTTGAAGCGATGTCCGGAATGACACGAATTAAGGAAAATTTGGAGAAGGCACATCAGATAGGTGGTGACCACCCAAGGGAAAAAGAAGTAGAAGACTATGCAACATTGAAAGAAATGGCCAAGTGATCGACTAAATTAAGGCAGCATATGACAAATTCAAAATGCAGGTGAATACACCAGCAACATCCAGCTGAGGTGACTCGAGGGCAAGACACAAGTTTGTGTCGGGGGCCTATTGTCACGGGTCTAAAGCATATAATTTTGGTACAATCGGTGATGAAAGGGTCATCAAAATGGGAAAAGGACTGATCCCAAAGTGCAATAGAGTCGATAATGCAAAACAACTTGTTAAGTAATTAATTAGTTAATGGGCCATTGGATCAAGTTGTAACGACCAAGTGAGCCTATAAATAGGAGTAGAATTGTAAGCATAAGGGAATATTTTTTGGCATCTAGCATGAGGAAGAATCATATATTGATTTATATTTTATCTTGAGATCTGATCCACGGTTCGCAGCTTCTGTATTGTTTTGAATTTGTGTTGGCTCTCCAGATGGATTCTGTGATGTATAAGGAGGGACGATGAATAATGAGAAGAATTTTTTTATGTCTTTTCCTCTGTGTAAACTATCACCATGTGACTGAATTTGTGTTGTAGTAGGATTTGATATATTGTATGGATAAATACGCGATATGTTTTATTGGCTAATAATCTGCTATTGAATAGATCCGATTAATATGTTAAGAGTACGATGATTATGTTCTAATGGGAATGTTGATTATGTCAATATTCGAGTTACATTGTGAGACCTCACTCCCTCTGCAAGTGTTGCTGGGAAGGATAAAACCTTTATGGGCCAATATCTATGGCAGTCATGTTGAGGTTTGTTGACAACATTGCGAAGTAAACCCCTGTCGACAGATCTGTGTCAATAGGTGTGAGAGAATAAATCAATGACTGAGAAGCATCAACACGTGATCAAATGATCAACTATAAATGACAAGTAATAAGTATTAAAGCGGAGGTTGAATGACTCCGCAAGGAAAATGAGGTAGTAATGAATGAAAGAGCAAAAGCGATGGAGGATAGGAGGAGATTGAAACATGCCATCTCCATGGCATGCGAGGATGCACCAGAAATAGCCAAATCAATTATCGTGGAAGCTAAGGCATTGAGGTTGGGAGCAGTTATTTCCGATCTTAGAAAAGCGAACGAGGAATTGATAACAAGGATGGTTCTGATCACACCACTAGAAAAAGTGGTAGCGCGCAAGAACACTATTGAGGATGCTGCGATGAATATTGGAGAATTGGAGAATGCAACAAAGAACATTGCTGAAGAAGTATCACAAATTTGAGGAATTCTCATGCAAGACGAGCAGTTGCACCAGCTCAATGTGCAACTTGGAGAGGCAGAGGTGCAGTTAGAAGCATTGAGGGGATTGCTAAAGGAGATGCCCATAATGGCCCAGATGACAAAAGCCAAAACTAAAGGAATCGCAGCATCGATCAACAAGGCACATACGAGGCAACATAGAAGAAAAATGCAGTTGGATGAGTTGCATTCGAAAGAGGAGAAGCTAGTAGTTGAAGCTATTCCAGTATTGACTCAGATAAAGGAAAAATTAGTGAAGTTGCAGTAGACAGGTTAATGAACATTTGACAGATCAAGAGGTTGAGGACTACACAATGATCAAAGAAGAAGTGAGGGAAAATATCAATGTACTATGTCGCAGTATGATTGAATGTGTATTATTGTAGTATGGTTAATTGTGTTTTATGAATGAATTAGCAATGTCGCAGTTATGATATGTATCTCTGGTCAGTTAGATATGTTTCTCTAATCTGTTATTGGCTATATTTGATTAGTATGTCTATTATGAGATAATGGTGTTCTAATGCGAATGATAATTATGTCGATCTCTGAGCTTCATTGCGATTGAATGATAAGGATGCATGTCCTCTTATACCTGCGGAAACTTGGTTCTTGTAGCCCCATTAGGTATCTAGAGTGATACCTCACTCACTCTGCGAGTGTTGCTAGAAAGAGTAAACCCTTTCCGAGCTGATATCTATTGGAATTTGTGTCGATTGTTTTTGACAATTGTGTGGAGTGAACCCCTATTGATAGATCTATATCAACACTTTCGCTTTACAAAAATAAGGATTGGTCACCCCTTTATTTAGTAGATAATTGTGAAAACCCATATCGATAAATTCCTTATATCTAGAATGGCGAACACAAGAAGGATCGACCAACCCTTCTTGCAATCTAGAACTATTCTAAAAAGAATACTAGGCAAAAGAAGGGTCAATCACCCCTTCATTTATGAGGGAATTGTAAAAATATTCAACCTACAAAGTCTAGGCCGTTAGTTAATGTATATCCAAAATTGTGAACACTAGAAGCATACTGAGCACAAGAAGGGTCGCCAAATTCATATTTTCTTGAAATAGTGTGTTCTGTCTGAATTATAGATGGTAACTCCTAAAAAAAGTTAAAGCTAATAAATTTTGCACCATATAAAGTTGTACCATTTCAATATAAACATATGGATTTATTTTCTTCGTTAAACGACTCAGGGATTTCGAGAAATTTTTAGGCATACCTAGAACCTCACAGACAATCTGCGCATTGAATCATAATAGAATTTTGGTTGTATTTACATTAATGATTACCCTTTCGACCTGTGAATAATTCACCACACACCAACCAACAAATTCAGGGAACTGTAGGGTCTGTTGGAATATTCTCACCATAATTTTTGTATTTTGCATGTTTGCATACAATTCTGCATGCATCCAGTCATCTGCATGCATTTGCATGCATCAAGTCATCAGTATGGCAGCATCCCAGCACCTAGTCCTTATTTTGCAGCCCCCAGGAACCTGTTTATGCTCAATTTTAGCCCTCCTAGCCACTAATGCACCCTAGTTTTAATCTGGAGTACAAGTGCGCCCTATTCCACCTATTTAGGAGTTACTCCAGTTCATTGGTTGGTTGATGAATCGGTTCTTTGATTCAAGGGCTGATTGCTCAGTTAACTAATTGAACCACTTAGATAGACCTCCAAAGGACTAGATCAGTTATTCTGACTACTGACAGCTCCTCATGTGCCCAGATTGGAGTCTCCTTCCCTACATCAGTGCCCATGCACTCCGTTAGACTCAGTTAGACTCATTTGACTAACTATTTGAATTTTGTGACCATTGCCACTAGTTTTTATGATGTCTCCATTCCTATCCAAGACACACTTTGAGGAGAATTCGAATGACCTTAGAGGCATTCAAATCCATTTGATTGTATTTAGTTATTATTCATTTTACAGTGTGTCAGCTTACATATGATGTATGATACAACAATTTTTCTCCATTTTCGGTGTAATGAGTGATTATTGATTCAACATTTCTTCTTCTTCTTTCTGCACTACATGAGTAAATTCTAGTGAGGTCTACTACTGCTGAGTGATCCTACTCCGAAAATATTACAGGGTCTGTTTGACACAAAACTAATACAGAAAAGAACCAAAAACATTAAATACATCCTTTCCCTGTAACTTAAACTCCATTAATTTCTCTTTAGACTGCGAAATACTACACACAGACATAATAGGGTCGAAAATATCCCTTTTCCTGTAACCTACATCTCCTTGTTTTCATCTAAACTTTCATTGAACAGAACAAGGTCTTCAATTTTTTCCATCTAGGAAACAAAGTTTGAAAAGTGAGGGTTTAGAACTACTTGTGAAGTGAGCTTGTTGAATTCTATTCTTGTTGACAAAGACAAGTGATGTGTTTCCCGTGGCTTCTTTTCCTCCAAGCAATAATCAACAAATGAATTTTTTCAAACATTGAAAAAACCTTTTATATAACATATGCTTACATGGTTTCAGAACTTGCAATGAGAGGTTTAAATTTTACCACTTTTCATAACGGACTCCACCAATTCTTGCCACGTGGTAAGCGGTTTAATTTCCGCTCCACCTTTCCAAGTTTAACCACCGTGCACTTTCTAGTGCTGAAACCCCTTTTCAACATCGATTTTCTTCTGGGTGGGTCTGCATCATTATTCTTCCACAAGTTTACACATTTGCAACTTTTGGTGTGATTTGTTCAATTGTTTAGAGCCTTTTACATCGCCTCCCTTGGTCATTTGAAGCCCCTTCATGCATTTGAAGCCCCTATGTGCAATCATGAATCCCATGCATGCAATCATGAAGCCCAATCATGAAAAGAACCAAAAACATTAAATACATCCTTTCCCTGTGAATTAAACCCCATTAATTTCTCTTTGGAGTGCGAAATACTACACATAGAGTCTGATTTTCCATTGAAATAAGTGTCTGAAATATCTGTAAGAGTCTTGAAAGCCTGTCTGGAAATATGTGAGATGGATAAGAGGTCTGCTCTATCATGTTCCAACCACATGTGACACGTCCAAACCGTTCAATGCCAAATGACAAGTATCGTTTATCTCATGCACTTTGTATTTTATAACCCCCCAAAGTGGTTTCAAAACCCTAGAAGGTGGTTTCCTTTACCATTTTTTCAACCAGCGAAATGGAACTGCATCGACAAGTGGTGGGTGGTTTTAGATTTCACAACCACCCACCACTTCCTTTGTTTTCACAAATTGGTGATGCAAAATCCTTGTGAGTATTCGTCATTTCTTCATTTTCATGTGAGAACATAATGTAAAGCACATCTCATATTATTTTGATTTTGCTTATCCAAATCGCTTCTTCACTTTAGCACCAAAAATATTAGTGAGAAAGTGGAACAGACCGACAAAGAGAATTCTAAAACAAATATGCTCAATCGAACCGACACAAATCTGACAAAAAATAAATCGACTAAATTATCATCATCACTAATCAATTGTTCATGACAAGACATAATGTCAACTAAAGCATGATGAGATTATTTTCTTCACGCAAGTGATACAAGACATTATTTACCATTAGCGCCATCAGAATCACCGCCATGCCATCGTACAAACCATTTTCAAGGAATCGATTGGAGTGATACATGTACGATTACTCCAGTAAAATCTGTAGTCACTACAGATGATATCTATGACCACCATCCCTCCATACTGTGATAATTATCATCCCCCATCCATCCCATCCTATTCAATCCATCAACTCACTGGACACTCACTATATATAGGCTAACCATGCCCCATATCACAACAAACTAAAATCTTCGGGAAATCCATGGCATTTTTCTTTACTGCCTCTCTTCTTTGTCCTTTTTTGTTTTATCAGAAATGCTTGAGTCTTATGATTTCTCCCCAGTTATCCTCATGATATATGAGCATTTAGACATCGAATCCCTAGAAAATACTCACTACACCATGATATATGGGCATTTCGAGCACTCTCGAAGTCCCAATATATGGATTTGTCATTATGTTCCTTGGCACCAATCATGTTTCCATCAATCTTCTTTCAATAACCGATTGGTATGCAAGCTGGAGATGACATAGGAAGATTAGTAGTCTTGGAAGATTGCTTCTCTAAGACAACATGCTCTATTGCAGTCGTCAACGTTAGGCTTGCAGCAGTCGTCGAATGTTGTTTTAGTATCATACCTTGCAGTCAGCTTCTTCTTCCTGCATGGAAAAATTTCCAGACATGTCGACCCATTTCCATCCAAGGGAGTAGCCGATACCATCTCAGAGTCATCAACTGTCTACACTTAGTTATAAGAAAAGCCACAGTGAAGTTAATCTATTCATCCGGCTCCAGTTATTTTCTGATTTATTCGGTACAAAGAAAGGTCTTGTTCGTGGGGGAGATGCTGGAGGAGCCTACATAGGCATCCTGACTAGGTCCTCTGTTCGACCACTTCGGAGAACATGTCGAACTGTCCTATCGACCACCACATGTCGATTCAGTTAGTCACATCGGTTAGTGAACCAACAGGTCATTATGTAACCATCTGTAAGCTATATATTTAGGCTAGAGAGCCGGATATAGGCAGCACTGAGACATTGTATTGTATTGTATTGTACTTGGACCTGAGTAATAAAATAATTGTTGACTCTGCTACCTTTACTTATCTTGTGTTCCTATCTATATACTTGCTTGTTTATTATATATCATGTATCGCGGGTAACTATGCAATCCACTTAACTACAACAAGGTGCTATAAAACTGTTTAAATACAGAGTTTTCGGTGCTTGAAGTATAAAACTTTTGTCTTTGCAATTATTTGATGGATAATTGTTGTTATAGGACTATGTAATCAATGAAATCCGTTTGAGGGGCATTAAAATTTTCAAATTTTATGTGTTCTTTCTTTTCAAACAGATTTCAAAATATTGGTTGTTTGATCTAAGAGTTAAGAGTTAGCAAATTAATTCAAGATTAATTTACTTATAGAACCATAATGAATTTATTATATAATTAGTACTATGGTTTAAATTTGAATAGTCAAACATACATATTATAGAATCAAATAAGAGAGAAATCACAACATTATAATTAACAAAATATAAAATAATATTGCACTACATTTAAGAAACCAAATCAAAAGCCCAACAAATAGTTACTAGTATTATAGTCATTTGAATATTGAGAATTCATAATGCAATATTTCAATAGAAGTAACCATTTGTTACAAATTGGATTTCAAAGAGGCTTTCTTCTTGAACCAACGGCTCATGTGCAAACTATGAAACTAGTCATGCTTTACTTTTTAGCCTTTGTAGCAAAGTGAGAAGTGGAAGAAATAAGTAATCCTACAAATTACGACAAGGAAGAAGTTGGAAGAAGTTGGAAGAAGTTTAACCAAACCGTTCTACTTGCAGGGCCAGAGTGTTTTACTACTTATAGAAATAGATTTAAATTCCCAAGGAATATACACAAATCTTATATCCATTAATATAACTAGAATTTTTAGAAATAGATTTAAATGCCCGAGGAATATACATAAATCTTATATCCACTAATATATCTATAATTTTTAAGTTAATATTTTGATAAAATATTCCTTTACTTCTAAAGTAGATTTTCTTGCTATGAGTAATTTTATGCTATCCTCTTATCTAAATCTCTCTCTGTCTTCGCATTTCTTTTAAAAAAACAAATTATGGTCAGATAGAGGTAATGAAACCCTGAAATGTATTTTTTTATGTATTTTTACGTACAACCTCAATAACATGCAATGCGTTAAAAATCAAACTTAGGTGTAGTTACGGTAAATTTTCAATAATTTACCACTAGACCGCAACCCAACCCACATATATTACTTAACACTCAATACTATGAATAATTCTAAATGAATATGATTTGTGCAATATGAGGATATAATTCCATTGATTCTTATCTATTAGTAAAGAGGTCTCAGTCTTACACAAGTTATTCCAAACTTAATCTCGAACATATGGTGTTATGTGTGAATTCATTTTTTCAATAAACAAAAACCTCAAATTTCATATTCTTGCTGGACAAAATTTGTACAAACACGAGAGATAATTATATTTCCATAAAGGTACACATGAAATATTTCATACCGATTACCCATTGACTTAGAACCTGGGTTTTATGTGTAACCCTTTGTGTAAACTGAAGTTTACAATTATAGATTTTACTCCTCAATTTGACAAAAAAGGGCCTTGGAAAATATTACTAAACAGAACAGAAGGGCCTTCGAAAATATTACTGAACAAAACAGAAGGGCCTTGGAAAGTCTTATTTTTCCAATTCTACTAAACATAAGGGCCTTGGAAAATAGGACAAAATACCTCCCCTAAACTAACAGAAAACAAAAATATAAAAATAGACAGGTAAACCTAATAGAAAATGAAAAAATAAAAGTTATCCTGGAAATTCGAAGAGACCGTGGTGGGTGGGCTGCGTGGTTCCCTCAATCGACCTCCATTGATTTTTTCCCTAAGGGAGGCATGTTAGCTAGAGGGGACTCTCCAGAACCTACTGAATTCATTGGGCTCCTCTCAGCGTCACGAGCTCAGGTGGCTTTGTGGTGTTCGTCAAGGAGCCTTCGCATCTATTCGATCAGTTCGACATTGTTATTTTTGAATTTGTGGTTGATGATATTCTCAATTGCCTTCTTGAATGACTCTAAGTCCTCTTTGTTTCATTTCCCGTCTAGCTTCTTCCGAAACTCCTCTATCTCCTTTTCTAACTTATCCAGCCTTTGGTTGTATGCATCAATGACACTAGTCCTTCCAACAGGACCATGACTGCTACCTTCTGTCATTATATAACAAGGAGCTAGCCCTGAAGAACTGTTGTAACAAAGCTTCCCGTACGAGAGCTCACCGCCACTAAGCAGAGCATTGGTTGGAATCTGGTCCCCACCCTTTTCTGAAACTTCAACTACCAAACGATGAGGAGGGCCAGTGGAGGGAGAAACCACTGAAGACATAGCTAAGTTAGACATCGTTTTCAGCAAACAACAAGGAACAGGGGCAGATCTGATTTAAAGGAGCGAAAAATGAACCAAAAACCCTGAACACATACTAGAACAAATCTCCACAAGCATCGAAATTAAATATCAAAGTACTTGAAAGAGGGTTATATCACATTATGATTCAGAGACCTTATGCGAGACCTTACCCTGAACGACCTTTGGATTAACTAATGGGACAAATTGACTGTTAGGGTTCGCAAATATTAATAATATATATTAGTTATATATATATATATATTTATAATAGTTAATATATTATATATATATTATCATAATTGTATATATATATATATATATGTATTTCGAAAATGACTGCCACAAATTACCAAGTGAGAATTGGTGGTCTCTTAAGTATTCTAATGTTATTTCAACATTAGTAATCTTCTCATAATATATGAGATTTAATATTTAAATTGAGTGTGCTTTTAGGATTTATCCATATCTCAAGTTGTCTACCATTGCATCACCAATTATGATTCCTTATAAATAATCAAAATATGCAACATCATCTCTCTTTTGAGTTAATAGATTGGATTTGTACTCATCCTTCTTATACATATCACTATTCCCATCCCATGGATGAGGTAAACCAAGACTAATGCAAGAACTTTCTTTATAAAGACCTTTGAATCTAATAATCTCTTCAGCCAATGCTTTAGCTTTGTCTTGAGTTCTTGACATCAAGACCTCCTTGGTAGTCATTTGGTTGGCTATATTAAATATCATATGAGTCCTGTTATCAACCTACAAGTCCTCCAATTGCTTCTTAGTTATACTAGTATTCAAGAAATTTATTATTTCAACATCCTACTCAGTCATTTCTCCAAGTTGTTTTTCAACATCTTTGATTTCCTTTTGACATGTTTCAAACATCTCTAACTCATCTTGTATAGGATCAAAATAATCGCATATATCTAGCATTCCAAGTGATATTTTGTCCCAAAGGGTGTTTCTAGTTCTTCTCAACAACTCTTCACCTTGGAAATCTAGTTGCATCTTGGTACTTTGACTTTTTAATTCATTTATCTCTAACTCTTGATCATCAATACCTTTGCACTTTGTTGTTCACGAGCAAGGGTCAAGAGTTACTCAAGCTAAAGCTAAAGGCTCTTAAATGGTAACCATAAAATATTAAGCTAAATCATGCTCTTAGAGTAGTATAAATAGGAGAGGAAAATTTTCATCTTCATCATCCAAAATTGAAGAGCTCATATGCAAGAGTAGAGGGTCAAATTTAAGGGAAATTTGAAGTGAAGAAGGCCGAAATTCTAGTGGAAGATGAAATCTTAGGATGATTTCTACTTGTTTTTTGTTTTGTTTTAGGTCATCTTGAAATTTTATATATCTTTGTTTCTAGGATTTTCAGACCTTGAAATGTTTATGGGATGGAGACAATGTGTCAAGACTTGTGAGTTCTTATGGTAAATATTTTAGATGTTGATTTGCTAGAGTTCGAAAGATATGACCTGAGAAATGGTTTTTAAATAACCTTCAAACATGCCAATTTGAAATTTTACTTATAAGTTTTGATCCATAATGTTTCAGATAGTTCCCTTTGGAGGAGATGAAAAAAATATCTTTAAGAACATATGGTTAAAATATCAGATCTTGGTTCTTTATATTTTTCAAAGATATGAACTTGGGAAGATAGAAATTTTAAATGACTCAAAAATCACCTTTAAAAAAGTTAGTTTGGAATTTTAACTATAAATTTTGATCCATGACGTTCCAGATAACGACCCTTAGAGGAGATGTCATAGAGATATTGAAGAATATGTGGTAAAAGTTTCATATATTTATTCATTACATGTTAGGAGTTATACTTGTTGAATGTTAGGGTTTGTGACAATGATAGAGACAATGAAAATTCAAGAGAAGAAGGTTGAAAAAATCTTGCATAACTTTCTCATATGGTACCAGAAGCACAAACTTGTTGGCACATTGGATCATCATACTTAATGATGATCTTGGTAATTATCTTGGCACCTTCTATGATGATATTGGCATATATATTATTGGTGATTGTATTGAAATATTCCATGGTAATTTTATTGGCATGAGATCCCTCTAAGATTTTGGAATGTACTATGAGGTCTATGATGTAAGGGTTTGAAGTTGCAAATAGATGAAGTCTATTGGTGATTATTTCTAGGATTTGATTACACTCTTTGGAGGCATGTTTCTGGTCTTGCTATACATTTGAAGTATATATTGGAAGAAGTTGTTGGCATTCTTGGAGGATAGATTTGAGGCATGTACAGGTTGACATTGTGATAGAGATAGTTTTTGTGTGATTGTGATAGAGACAATGATTGTGTCATTGTGACGAACATGGATTGTGATAGTGACAGCAATATAATGATTGTGACAAAGATAGATATAGGTACAAAGATAGTGATACATGTACAAGGACATATATACAAGTATAGGTTGATGGAGACAATGATACAATAGCAGTGGAATATTGTTCTTCTTATTCATATCAGGCTAGAAGAATGGGGCAAGGATAGGAGATTGAAGTCTCATTTAGGTTGGTGCTTGTGATATCAGGGAGTTGGGGCTTCCTTCCAGTTGGTGCTGGTAAGACTATTGAGTTGGAGTTTACTAAGGACTAGATTCCTATCTTTAGGTTGGAAATTATGAAAACCAAGGGGTTGTATCCTATTTCTAGTTAGAGCTTGTAAACCGAGGAGTTGGAGCTTCTTGCAGGTTGGATCCTATAAATTAGGGGGTTGGAGCCTCCTTTCAGTTGGTGCATGTAAATCAGGGAGTTGGATCTTGTAAAATAGGGGTTTGTTTCTTCCTTCCAGTTGGTGTTGGGGTGCTTCTTATGAATGCAATCTTGCTATTTTTATATAAGAAAAAC
Source organism: Larix kaempferi (assembly GCA_027924585.1). Classification (NCBI taxonomy): domain Eukaryota; kingdom Viridiplantae; phylum Streptophyta; class Pinopsida; order Pinales; family Pinaceae; genus Larix; species Larix kaempferi. The sequence continues at coordinate 10,816,718 of BSBM01001409.1, read as the reverse complement.
ATTATGTGGTTTTCCCTTGTTTGTGTTTCGGATCCACGTTAAATCTCTTGTGCATTGTGTATGATGTTATGCATTTCTTTTATGTGATGGTGAATGACATTGTTAATAGTTAATGTTACATGTTGTACTTAAAGTTAAAATTGTTAAAAAGTGCTAAATACTAATTCACCCCCCCTCTTACTATAATTTTCCAACAGTCAATTGGTATTAGAGTCAATTCCTTCAAGAGAGTCTAATAGTTGGAACGAAGATCTCTAGAGCACATGGATGAACATGAAAGGTATCTACTTTGTAGATGGGGTTCGAATATTCTATGGATCAATTTTTTATCATTGGATTATAAGAATGAGAATCCATTTACATGCACAAGGTTTTGATATTTGGAAATATGTTGTAAATGGTTACATCGCTCCAAAAAGACCACAAAAAAATGCAGCCATGAGGGAGCTAAGAAACATTATTGCAATGGAAATGGATATCATCCTGCATGGAATATATGATCATGTGAAACATAAAGTTGGAAAGTGTTCATTAGCTAAAGAGCTCTAGGACAAGATACACAATATCTGAACAAAGGGACTTGGTGTAGGTAAAACAGATCCCATGTTTTCTTGAAAACATGGGAGCCCCAAATTTTTGTATGCAAAGGTAATGATTAAATTCCATGGTTGTTTTGGGGATTTTCATCATGTTTTTATTGCTTTGTCATGATTTTATTCATTTAGTAATTTTCCCTTTGAAAATTCCTTTGATTTTGTGTGTTTTTGTGAGTTGCGGAAAGCTTTGATTTTCCCAAAATTTGACTCTTTCCGCAACCCGCAATCTGCAATCCGCAATGCAGAATTTTTTTTGTTTTTTTGTTTTGAAACATCTTTTGTTCTGCAACCCGCAATCCGCAATGCGGATTATGGGTGCGGAATTGTTTTTCAATAATTGTGGTTGTTTGCACCCGCAATGCGGATTGCGGAAACACTCTTAAAATGGTTTTACGTTTTTCATTTCCGCAACCCACAACCCAAACCCGTAATGCATATTGCAGGAACACTCTTAAAATAGTTTTTCATTTTGCATATTCACAACCCACAACCCGCAATTGCGGATTGTGGAAAGTGTTTGAATAATAAGTTCGCGTCTTGCTTTTCCGCAACCCTCAACCCGCAATTGTGGATTGTGGATTATGGAAGAGTCATTATATTGATTAATGTGGTTTGCATTTCCATAACCCACAACCCACAATTGTGGATCGTAGATTGCAGAAACTTTTGTTTTGTTAATACTTAGAGTTGCGATCCCGCAACCCGCAATTGCGGATTGCAGAGAGGATGTATAAATTTCCAAAATAGATGCCCGAAATTCTCTTTCTGCATCTCGCTTAATTAGATCTCAGTCATTGATCTGTCTTGATCCTACGACCCGTATTTTATACGATGAATTTGATAAATATGTTGATTTTTTCTATCATTTTCATTTTCAAAGAATTTACCTATTACAGATGTTTTTACCACGAGTTTTTACCAGGGCTATTTTATATCATTTTCATCACTCACAGGTCAGTTTCATGTCCTTGTCTTATTCATTATTTATGGGTTTTTTTCCATTTTTGAATTATTTCTTATTTGTGTTTATTTATTTATCATAAATTTCCAGTTTTTCAAAATGTCACGGAGCACTCGCTCCAGAACTACTTAGAAAGACTTATTGAACAAAGACCCTAACTTCGGCTTCCTTGCCAACACCGGTGACAAATTTTCTGAGACTTACCAAATTGAATGGTCTAAAATATATGCCATATTTGATAATGATGACGTGTTAGATATCCAAAATGACTGGCCCACTTATGAGAAAATTAGGAATTCATAGCTGCATGCCATTGCTTCTAGACCTGCTATGTTAGGGTTAACCTTGACTCGGGAATGAGTCAAAGGTGGTTAGGTCTAGCACATGGTTTTGGGCACATGGTTTGTTGTAGCCCATGGTATTGGCCCAAGGTATTGCATGCAAAGAAGCCTTTATAAGGCTTGGATAGGCTCCATCGTAAAGTGGCATGGAGGTGAGTGGGTGAGCTCACTTGGATCGAATGGCCAGTTTTGGCCATGTAATGAAGATCTTCATTGGGCACTGGTTTTCCCCGCATGGGGTTTCCAGGGTAAATTATGTGTCTATTATGTGATTGCTTGTTTCTGTTTATTTCTCTCTCAATTTATTATGTGTATGCTCGTATAGCCTAACAAGTAGTATCAGAGCCTGGATGTGATCGTTGAGAATGCTATGAGTGTAAGTGTGCAAAAGAAGATCATCGTAGATCTGGTTGGATATGTAGATATTGTAGATATGCAAAGTGGAGATCGTAGTGCTGTAGTCAAACATTTACTGAATGCCAAGGAGATAGCATGAGGAACACTTCAAGTCATCGAACAAGAGGCTCGCTTGCCAATTCCAAAGAGATCTGTGAGGTGAATGGAAATCCTATTTCCATACTGTTAATTTTTTAGCATTAATTCAACATACTCTAGGATCTTTACTAAGAGAATAACATGTACAACATATCAAGCATATCAATCACAACAAGCAATCACATGATACAATAGACACATAGAGTTTCCTTGGGGAAAACCAAGAAGGTGAAAAACCCCAATAACTTCCTTAGAGATAGATAGAGCAATGATACAAAACCTAAGAATAAGAGATAGTCTCCTACCAGCAGCTTGTCCTCCTCCACTAGTGCGCCACTCTCCAATGAGTGTATAAGTGAGAAAGTGAATGATCAAATAGAGTGCCTCCCGCACTTTATTTATACTTGACTTGACTTGCTTAATAACCTTTAATAGGTCGGCCTCAACTTAACCACTTTAAATAATGCTGACAAGGCCAACCCCTAATAGGGTGGTCTAATAACCTTTTAACCCACATGACTTATACAGGGCCGACCCCATCAAGGTGATCTAATAACCCATCAAGTATAAGTTACGACACTTACAATATAAATGACGACACTTTCGTATAGAGGAATAATACCATCTCTACAGGAGTACAATATACATAGGTGAAATACATTCCAAAAGTTACAATTACATTAACACTCCCTCTTATCTAGGAAGATATTTCTCGACACAGATCTACTAGCACAAGTCTTCTTCTCTGGATCATCGTCACAGAATCATCATCATCGAATCATCGTTATCGTCACTGCTGCTTCTATCTCAATCAATCTCAAATCTACTTGTCACAGAAAGTTCTATAGAGCCAGTCCTTTTTCATACTGGATGTAGGCCCACCACCTGCAGTTCTTCATTATCACTGACCATACTGTGGAATCCTCAGGACTTATTACATGAGTCACAATGCCTTGAAAGAGTATCCTAGGACCATTTATGTGCCGAAGCCCTACCAATAATATCTCCCAGGTCTACTTATATGTGACCCCCACCATAATTCCTCGAAAGAGCATCCCAGGACTTATTATGGGCACACAAACCAACCTTTCGGATCTCCCAGGTCTACTTACATCAATTCCTCGAAAGAGAATCCCAGGACTTATTACGGGCACACAACCCAACCTATCGGATCTCCCAAGTCTACTTACATGTGGTCATGGCAATGCCTTGAAAGAGAATCCCAAGACTTATTATGGGCACATAGCCCAACCTATCAGATCTCCTAGGTCTACTTATATGCCATAGGACAATGCCTCGAAAGAGCATCCAAGGACTTATTATGGGCACACAGTCCCAGCTATCAGATCTCCCAAGTCTACTTATATGTCCTCCCAGAACAATGCCTCGAAAGAGAATCCCGGGACTGATTACGAGCACATAGCCCAACCTATCAGATCTCCCAGGTCTACTTATATGCTCATCTGCACAACCTATCCACGGCCACAGAGTATCAACCTAATACTCACCATACATCATCCTGATGTACATCATTACATGATCATCCTGATCATCATCACAACATCATCCTAATACATATCATCTGGAGCAACATCCTGAAGCTCATCATCCATGATCATCCTGATCATACAGTGCATCCACCTAATGCATACCAAGTGTCTACTTGATGCATATCATCATACATGATCTACTTGATCATACAATGTATCTACCTGATACATATCATCATACATGATCTACGTGATCATACAATGTATCCACTTAATACATATCATCATACATGATCTACCTAATCATACAATGTATCCACTTGATACATATACAAATACATGATCCAACTGATCATATCAGGCATCCAACATGATGCATATACATATACATGATCCAACTGATCATATCCAACATCTAGCATGATGCATATACATATACATGATCCAACTGATCCTAACAAGCATCCAACATGATGCATATCCATATAAATGATCCAACTAATCATAACAAGCATCCAACATGATGCATACCCAAAGCAGTAACTGGAGCATCGTCCTGGTGCTCATCATACAATGCTTACATCCACAACCATGGAAGGATCCTCCTATCACCATGCTTGGAATGGCTCCTGCAAATGTGCCCCATCACTTCTTCCTCAAAGTATCTTCAATCTGAAGAACACCAAGCCTCTCTCTAAAGTATTCAAACTTCACTCTGGCTAGTGGTTTCGCCAACACATCTGCAACCTGCTCATCCGTCGCAACATACAAGAGCTTCACTGCTCCTCTCTACACCATATCCCTGATATAGTGATATTTGATCTCAATGTGCTTCGACCTATCATGGAAAATCGGGTTCTCAGACAGCTTCACACAACTCTGGTTATTACAAAAGATACCAATAACATCCAGTGGGAGATCAAATAACTCGGACAGTAGCTTCTGAAGCCATACTGGCTCACAACTAGCCAAACAAGCTGCAACATACTCTGCTTCAGCTATACTCAATGCTACGTAGGACTGCTTCATGCTAAACCAAGAGATCACACATGATCCCATACTGAAGCAGCACCGAGAAGTGCTCTTCCTATCTACAGCACTACCAGCCTAGTCCGAATAAACATTACCCTGTAGGTTAAACTTTTGATTCGCATCATACTTGAGCCCATAATCAATCGTACCCTTCAGGTACCTCAGAATATGCTTTACAGCAACCAGGTGAACACCTCTGGGATCCGTCAGGAACTGGCTCAATGTGTTCACCACAAATCAAATATCTGGTCTTGTGTTTGTCAAATACTACAAGGACCCAATCATCTGATGACACACAATTACATCAATCGACGCAGATGAAGCATCACATAGAAGCTTCAGGTTTGATGCCATAGGTGTGGCCATGGCTTTGGAGTCCATCATCCCGAACCACTTCAGGATCTCTACTGCATACTTCCCTTGTCCAAGGAAGATTCCATCTACACTCTGCCACACCTCCATGCCTAGAAAGTAGTGCTTCATCCCCAAGTCCTTCATCTCGAACTCGGAAGCAAGATTCCTCTTTGTGTCGGCAATCAATCCATCCTCACCTATCACAAACAGTTCATCCACATGCAATAGTAGTATCACAGGATTTCCTTCCTCAACCTTGTAGTAAAGGTTGGAATCCGCTTTACTCTTGGTAAAGCCCAAACTAGATAGAAAGTTGTTTATCCTACCATACCAAGTTCTAGGAGCTTACTTCAAGCGATACAAGGCTTTCTTCAACCTGTACACATATGACTCTTTGTCATGTGCCTCAAAACTGAGTGGTTGATCCACATACACTTCCTCCTTGACTACGCCATTCAAGAAGGTTGTCTTGACATCCATCTGGTGTATCTTCCATTTCATCACTTGCTTTATATTTTTCTATGTTGCCATCTGTAGCATGCTTGATCTTGTAGATCCACTTGGAAGTCACAACAGACTTCCCTTCAGGTCTTGGGACCACATCCCAAACATCATTCTTCATGATCGACGGATCATGGCATCCTTCCATTACTTCATCCCGGATCCTGCGAACTTCAGATTCTTCAATAGATAACTTTGTTCATGGAACAAATGTTGTAGTCCTTCTTTTGTAGGTGGTGGTATACAATCTTTCCTACATGACAAGTTAAATTGCATGATTAGAGACATCTCATAGTTTTCAGAACAAATTCTTACACATAAAGAAATATGTCATATAGTCATGCAATTATTTTAGCCAATGCTTCAATACAACATTTATCCATATCCCGTAACTCTCTAGATGCCTGCCAATCTCTACCAGAACATTGTTAAGAGTGTGCACAACTCCCAACATGTCAGCAAAGATGCTTCATTCTGGATAAGTAGCAATGGAATGTTGTATAGTGCCATAGGCCACTTACCCATTACATGCATATTAGTAGTATACTGTTCATAAATGCAATTATTCTAATATGCATAATACACAACCTAAGTCTAGGAACATGAGTATATACATCATTGAACAATATTATTTAAACGATCAAATATACAAGAAATGACAATTCAAATACTTATCTTTGTTTGTTTGTTGGGTGGACTCCCTCTCAACCTTTGTTTCCTTGTAGGAACTACTGGAGTGTGCTCCCTCTTGATCTTCACTTCCTGGATTACCTGTCCTTGAACTTATATCCATCCTAGACCACTATGCATGCTTACTAGTATCATCATTGTGTTATCCTCGAGATGTCATACATAATCATACATTTATTAGTATAATCTTAATACTATCAAAACACAATACTCTTAAGCATGTATAGTCATGATCATTTCAAACATAGATAATAAGCATTAGTATTCAAGGTTTATATAATACTTTTCTGTTTAGTCATATCATTAATCAAAGTAAGGAACATAACATGTATAAACCCTAGATTACTCAAACTTTTAACTTCATGAGTAATCATTATCAATCATACAAAAGTATAAGATCCTTTGATATAGGAAAAACATACATGGTCATCATATTTGCTAGTTATGTCTAGCAATGTTTTCTTGTTCTCTTCAATGACTTGCATAGCTCATAATTTAACCATTGTAGAACCAAATTATACATACCTCTATGTGATCCATGACAATGGATGAGTCTTTGTATTCGTGTCATCATGGTCTTGATCTAGAGCTTGATTTGAACCTTTCATCTTAGCGGATAACATTCTCCTCATACAACACCACAGTGCATTAGTACAAACATAATACAATCATAAATGTCATAGCCCTAATCAATGAATGTCTTGTATCATGCATTCATTCATTTACTAGGGTGATAAGACAAGTCTAAAATTAAACAAGATTGTTACTAAACTCAATAACATGAGGACAATCATATTATAAACTTAATCATGAACAAATTTCAAAACATACCTATAAGTCATACCTGTCAGATTGCATGTAGTAGTTGTTGTTGTTGTTCCTTTTGTTCGTAGGACAATTTGAGGAAAAGTGTTCTCTTCTTGGTATGTGCTATGAGAGCTTGATCTTCATTTCCCATCTTCTCTTCTCGAGCTACAATCCAAGGTTTTCCCTATGAGCATTATTCCCACAGCTTACTGAAAAAGATAAGTTTCTTCCTAGCACAAATTCCTTGGATGAAGGAATCCCATGACCTAGGAAGGCCATTAAGAGTAGTCATTACCACTCCTCCATTCTCTATAAATTCTACCACAACTTCAAGTTGTTCTCTTATCTAGGAGACCCTTAAGAAATAAGACTGCATGGTCTCTGCATTCTGGAACTTGATATTCTTCAATTGATTCCTCAAGGTCATCTTCTGATTTATATTCTTCCCTTCAAATAGCTTGGTCAAGGAATCAAACATCTCCTTAGGTGTCTCCAAAGATGACACATGTGGCATGAGATGGTTTTTGATAGAATCAACAATGATCCTTTTAGCCTTGACTAAGTTCCTCTTGTGTAAGGCCTTAGTCTCTTCTCTCTCTGGGACAGGAACCCCTTCACTTGTGTAGGTTTCCAACTCACTCTCTTCTAGAATTAACCCAATCCTATACTTACATGATCGGATGTTATCAGCCCCTTCAAGCTTGGTGTGGTGAGCCATCTTAAAGAGTACTTCAAATGAAATAGAAAATGTTTAGGTCTTACCACTTGATTTGTTGAAAACTAGATTTGGTGTTGGATTAGGGTTTGTCAGAGAAACCCTAAAAATTCAAACTTTGAATTTCAAACTTCTGAAATGATAGAAAGATGCACCTTGATGAGCTGATCAAGCTGGTATACTCAGAATTTGAAAACTGCAAAGTTTCACTCCTCAAAATTGTCTTTTAGATTTCTAGATTCACTCAGAAGGACCCTAAATTAGGGTTTGAGTTTCCCAAAGCTTCACCCAACCAAAAATTTCTATCTTGGTCTCTAAACTTCTAGTTTTCAAAGGAGATTCCAGCCATGGTCTCAGATTTCAAAAATTCCAACTTTTGCAAACGCCCTAATTTCTGGCTTCACTAGAGAGGACCCCAAACTAGGGTTTGATTTCCCAGAGCTTCACCTAACCAAAAAGTTCGATCGAAAGCTCTAAACTTCGATTTTTCTGAGGAGCATCCATTCATGGTCTTAGATTTCATAAATTCCATTTTTTGTGGAAACCCTAATTTTTAGGGCCAAAACAGAAAATGATCAGAATTGAATTCTGATTGGACAGAAAGATGTGCCTTGCTGAGGAGAGTCAAAATACCCTACTTCCTTTCAAGATCTGTGGAGAGAAACCCAATAAACAAGAATCCCTAGCTTCCGCAACTACATAGTGTCTTCTTCTCAGGTTAGCTCTGATACCATGTTAAATTTTTAGCATTAATTCAACATACTCTAGAATATTTACTGAGAAAATAACATGTACAACATCTCAAGCATATCAATCACAACAAGTAATCACATGAGACAATAGACACATAGAGTTTCCTTGGGGAAAATCAAGAAGGTGAAAAACCCCAATAACTTCCTCAAAGATATATAGAGCAATGATACAAAACCCAAGCATAAGATATAGTCCCTAGCAGCAGCTTCTCCTCCTCCACTAGTGTGCCACTGTCAAATGAGTGTATAAGTGAGAAAGTGAATGATCAAATAGAGTGCCTCCCACACTCTATTTATACTTGACTTGAATTGCCTAATAACCTTTAATAGGTCAGCCTCAACTTAACCACTTAACATAATGCTGACAAGGCTGACCCCCAATAGGGTGGTCTAATAACCCTTTAACCCACATGACTTATACAGGGCCGACCCCATCAAGGTGGTCTAATAACCCATCAGGTATAAGTTAGGACACTTACAATATAAATGACGACACTTTCGTATAGAGGAATAATACCATCTCTATAGGAGTACAATATACATAGGTGAAATACATTCCAAAGTTACAATTACATTAACACATATTTGGTGAACTCATACAAGAAGAGCGATATCTAAGGAAGCTTCCTGCATAAGCAAGTGGTGATGGCTATCTAGGGCAGTGGCTCGACTGAGCGGCTATTCTTGAGAAGGATCTGCAGAGAGAAACCCTAGCCTATGTGGAAGATCTCAATAGTTAGATCACATGCGTTGAGATGGGAAGAGCCCCTGATAATGGAATAGAGGAGCCACCATGCTGCGTTTAGAAAGCCAGATCTGGTTCAAGGCCATAAATAAAATGCATATGAGTGGACTGCTATCCACTGGAAGAGATCGCCATTTCCAATTGAGAGAGATATCATGTGAAGGGAGCTGCCACTAATGGATATTTTTAGGAAATACTCCATGGAAAAAAAATCATGTTCATGTCCAGCTAAGAGGCATGAGAGCTGAATTGAAACCGACGTAGAAGAAACAATGACGTCGGTGCAAGAAGATCCACGTGAAGAAAAAAAAAGGAATCCGCCCATCATTAATGAAATGTGGGTGGAAGGCAAACCATTTTGAAAATTCATGGTTTGTTGCAAAGAAACATTTAACAATGTTTTTTTAAAAGGAGAGATGATGTCAAAGTTTTTAAAAGGGTAGAGTTTACTTTTAAAGTTATGAAAAAGTTTTTAAATAGAGTGTGGAGATTATGTAAAAGAGGGGCAAAAGGAACTATGTTAAAAGGTCTTTATTAATAGCAACATGTCCATTAAGAATTTTTAAAGTGCCTAAGTGGATGGTAAGGACATGAACATAAATGGTGAAGGTTGAAATATATTTGATATGGCACCCATAAAGGCATAATGAGGAAGTGGTAGCACACACATCTCAAAAAGTATTTATTATTGTACATGGTAATTTTTGGGATTAATTGTAGGGTGCATGTTCGGTGGTACCCGACACCCTAGTAATATTTTTGGTTCATATGAAACTTAGTCATATGCAAGTTTTGATTTCCCCGGGTGCTAGAAGCACAAGATATCCCTCTTATGCACAGAGAAGGGATGTTGCATCAAGTGTGGAATGAACCACTGGGTTGGTACAAGGGTGGTAGGTGTACTTGTACGCTAACTTGATGTGGAATCAGAGAAGGTGAATCTTCGATTGAAAAGGGGGGAATGTGAGATGGTTTTATATCATTGTTGGGACCAATATTAATGAACCTTGTATGCAAAGAGAATTCCTATAGAACTAGCAGTTACAGCGGCTGAGGACCCATGTAATCCGGTAGATGGATTCTTCCTTATATGGATGTCAATGACATGATTGGATGCAGGTACAAAAGGAGCATGGAAGAAAATGAGCAAGCAGACGAGCAAGAAAGCGAGCATGTAAAAGCAAGAGGATCAAGCAATGGTTGGTGAAGGTGTAGTCACCATGAAGACACATGAAAAAATAAAAGTTAATGGATGAGTTTGCATGTAAAATGGCATATGGCTGTAAGACCTAGTGAGGCATGCATACCCCTGGTAACTCACTGGTAAATTCGGGAGAAAGACCTAGGTGATAGGGGGGTGTATGTGAGATTCATCGGTTAAAACATTGAGGGGGATTGGTGATTAATCCAAGTCAAGTTTAAAGGGGGGATTTTTAGGGTTAACGTTGACTCGGGAATGAGTCAAAGGTGGTTAGGTCTAGCACCTGGTTTTGGGCACATGGTTTGTTGTAGCCCATGGTATTGGCCCAAGGTATTGCATGCAAAGAAGCCTTTATAAGCCTTGGAGAGGCTCCATTGTAAAGTGGCCTGGAGGTGAGCGGGTGAGCTCACTTGGCCCGGATGGCCATTTTTGGCAATGTAATGAAGATCTTCATTGGGTGTTGGTTTTCCCCACATGGGGTTTCCAGGGTAAATTATGTGTCTATTATGTGATTGCTTGTTTTTGTTTATTTCTCTCGCAAGTTATTATGTGTATGCTCGTATAACCTAACACTGCTATTCTTCCCTACACAGACGCAGTTAAATGGATTCTTGACCATGCCAACCCTAAGGACTGATCTTTTAACGACAGCACAGGGCCTCAATTGGCCACCTTTCATCCTAAGGTTTTCACTAGAGCATATGCCCTTAAACTGGTCGTCCAACCTCTTAATGTTGCATTCCTAGATTCTGCTAGGACTAGGTATAATTTTGATGAAATGGTGAAGTCTTGGATGAACAAATCGACAAATTTCATGCCTAGAGATGATAACTCTTATCCGGTTTCGTGGTTCAAGGAACCTTATTCCCTTTTGGTATCCATGCTTTGTAGGATTTATGGTCTTCCTAATTGCTCAGTGTTTAAAGATAAATGGGCACCTGTAGCCCATCATGTCCTTACAATAAGGGAGTCATTCCCTTTGGCTTTCATCTTGTCAGCAGAATTAAATGCATCCATTGAACGATATCAGAAAACACCAAAGAAGCCACAATTCTTTTATTTTTCCTATGTGATTGATTCCTTCTGCTCAGAATTCCAGTATCCCTCCATGGGATGGAATCGGAACTTTTCATCGCCCCCAGTCCATATTTACTGTTCATATTTGTGGGAGAGTAACTTTATTCCCTTACCGTATGATATCTGTGACCATTTCATTGGTGCCATCTACCAACATATATTCAAAGAAGATGCACCTTCTTTTTCTCTCGATGCCAAAAATTTAATCCCTACACTTGGTGATTGGTATGTGGGAGAAGCTTTTTATTATATCAGAATTTGGGGAAGCAATATAGTGCATTTACTACTAAGGCTAATCCTAGATAGGCTTCTACTTGAAGAGATATCCTTCCAGACTGTAATAGATGGGGTATTTCCTAAGCTTATTGGACCTAAGAGGAGGGTATGGACTAAATTTCCTCTAAATATTGGGCCTTTAGTCATTCCAGCTTCAATTTGGGATACAGTACTGGGGAGGAGAACTGCTTCTTTGAAATTGGGACTTGCTTCCAAAAGGATACATGACCCCAAAGCATTCCTTGATTCTCACTTCAAACAAGAACAAATGAAGACAGACTATGTTCATCAATATGTCCCTAACGACTCCATTTAATAGGGAGTGACTATTTTCTCTGAGGTCCCAGTGAGGGCTAAAAGCAAAGAGGAACAGAGCCACATTCTTTAGTATCAACAAGAGCTCAAAAATAAGGTTTTGAGTTACAGAGAGATGGAATTGCAACTGGTAGAGCAGGCCATAAAGGAAAGGGAATAAAAAGAAGCACAAAAGGTAGCTACTCCTCTAATGTTGACATATCTAGATGGAGCTAAAGGCAAGGGGCTTGTAGAGGATGTTCAACAGACCAAGAAGCTCCTGATTCAGTTAGCTGGTGAGTTGAATAAAGAGTTGGCACATATAACTTCAATGCTTGACACCCAATTCATTGCCCCAAGTGTTCTAGCCAGTGATGTTCAAGTGGTTTCTACAGGTAACCCATCCAATGATTCCGAAGTAGTGGTTGTAAGTAACCCAGCAAAGAGGCAAAAGATTCAGACTCCTACATCTTCCATACCTGCATTGAATATTGAGGACAGTGATGTGGAAGATGAAATGCTTCCAGCAAGCGCTCTTTCTCTACTTTTGTCCCTATTGTGCAAGAAGTCATAGAAAGCTCCCAGGTTGGTATAGATTTACTTGATAGTATAACAATGGATGACCCTATCCTAGATGAACATTTTCCCAAAATCACTACTGCTACTCATACAATAACTTCTCCACTCCCACTTTCTTCTATTGAAGTTCTTTCCACTTTATCTACTGAGGTTGCACCACCATTCACCATCTCTCAATTTGTTGCACTGACCTTCATCACTGCTTCACTCTCAACTTTGTCAGTCCCACTTGCCACTCCACCATCGATAGTCATAGAGATCCAGTATCCAACTGTCTCTGTGCAATTGCCATCATCTACTTCATTGCCACCAGCCACTGATGCCCAAGAACGAATCACTTCTTATTCACCATCAATTATTCAACCCCTATTTGACTTCCTGAACTTCTCACTTCAACTACTTATCCAACCTCTGTACCATCAGTTTCTAAAATCATCCCTTCTGCTCTTACTACCTCCCAGATCACCATTCCAATACCCAATGTTACTGTTACACAGACAACTCCATTGGTTGCAACAAGAGATGTGGCTACATCTTCTACTGAGTTGGAAGCTCCTTGTGAGGAGGATATTGTAGTTCCCATTGGGGATTATTTTTATAGCAAGAAAGCAAAAGCAGTGGTTGAAAGAGGAAGTAAGAGAAGCAGGGGATCAGTTGTATTGCAAGCGCCTATTCCCAATCAGGTAATCTGGGCTAGACAATCCGATGACATCCAAAAGGAGGCATTAGAAACTACAGTAGCTATGGGGGCATTTGTTGGAGCTAACTTTGATACAGTAACCTCTATGAATAAATAAATTGATTTGAAGAAAGAAGAGTTGAATAAACTTGAAGAGCAACTAGCTAAGACCAATGAAGAACATGAATCTTACATTCATGAATTGAGAAAGGCATTTGAAGATAAGCTTGAAGGCCTTCAGGAACATAATGCTTCCCTTCAGGTCAAATTGCAGGATGCTAAAGTATTGAATACTGCTAATGCTGAAAAGATATTTGTGTTGGAAAAATAACTTGAGGATGCAACTACAAGTGCATCCTCCTCCTCTTTTTGTAAGGTTTCTCAACAAGAATTCAAATATTTGGATAATTAGGTAAATGAAGAACATCATGATCTCCTAGCTGCATTGTTTAGATCCCTGAATAAAATTCAGGAAACTAACAATGCTTTTGAGAAGATGTCTGGTATTCTTGACCAACAAATGGACAAGAGGCAACAGGATTCTAAAGCCATCGATAATATTGTTGATTGGAAGAGGTACATTAAGGATAAACCAGATGACATTCCCATGTTGGACAACTTCCAATTCAGAAGAGCCAGGACTTATTTTGATCTAGGAGGATCATTGCATCACCAATCATATTTAAAGTCTTCAAACAATAGTACAAAGGTTACAGTGGTAAATATCTCGTCACCATCTTTCCGTCGACGCTTGTTTCGTGTGAAACGGACTCCAGATGAAGAAGTTGTGTACATGTGAAGTTCGTCAATGTTGGTTAAAATGGTTTAAAAAAATGTAATTGGGGCAATAAGAATCGAACCCAAAGCCTTGTGGAAAGGCCACCATGACCCCATTAAAATGGCCTTAAAGTTGTGTAAAAAGGGGGTGGCCCCTTGAAACCATATGGAACCATATATTACATAACCATATGGAACCATATATTAAAGCTCCAAAAATATTAAACCTTATCCAAAGCATGTTAAACGTGGAGCATATGATATTAAAATAATATCAGATATTAATATGGAGCCAAGCACATATGTTATAACATTATAACAATCTTATCACACATTACATATTAAACCTTAACCTTATCATAATAAAATGCGCCACATGGTATAAACAATATTGTAAAATGTTATAATGTGGCATGCCACCGAAAAGGTTTACAACCATATGTTATAACGTGGATACAGTAATATTGTGCCAACATTCAAAACAAACAAGCAAAGAGGAGAGGACTGCGGGTTTGACCCTTCTCCCTATTATGCACTGCCCTTTACCATTGGGCCAGAGATACACCATTCAGTGCATATCGGTTCCAACTTATCAAGAAGTTACAACACAGAAAGCATATAAAAAGAGCCACGAAGTCGGAGTTCGGGACAAGTTTAGAAGTCGGGATTCAAAGTTTAGTACAAAGCGCACGCACAGATTTTGAGGTGGAGTACGGGAATAGTTCCCTAGACAAAGTACATAGCATTTACTGCTTTTGTCTTTTTGTGCAGATTGGTTGTCTCAAATTGCATGCCAAAGGAGGCATCATGCAAATAGGGTCAACTTTATACTCATTTTTCTCAGAATTTTGACACGGACGCAGTGGTGCAGTCTGTTTCTGCATTTGACAGACAGAAAATAGAGGTGTTTTCCAGAATTCCCAATTTGTAATCTTTGAAGACTGAATAAGATCGGCCTTCCCATTGGAAGCGACCTAGAGACGTAACCCAGGGAGGGGTGAACTCCTTTATCAACTGTTGTGTTCTTTTTCTGGTTTGCATCTGTCTTGATGTGCTTATGTGTTGATTTTGAAGCATTTAAAAATAATCTTTTAAGCCAATTTTATGAATGTTTTGATGCAAATTTCACATGCAAGTTTATTGGTTAAAAAGATCTTGAGATTTTCAGATCATCTTTGAATGCCTGGTAGAATATCCTTGACATGGTGGATGAAACAATAAAAAAGGCATAACCTATCTGTGGGAGAAGGTGGTATGATTTGGATAATATCATGGAAATGTTGAAGTTTCCTACCATGGAACTTATTGAAAAGGATTGTCCACCTAAGTTAATGATTAAGCAGGTTGAACGCAGATGTGGGGAAGTCAAGGAAAAGATCCAGCAACTCGAGCACATCCAGATAGGAGAAGTGGACCAGTTTATCAAGCAACCTATCAGCCTAAAAGGAAATATCCACATATTCTTGTGTACCTGGCATAAGCTGGCCAAAATCGAGATGGAAATTTTCACATGTGATGCTCAGATGGGGCTTGAGTCATCCAACTATCCACATATTGATGAGCTATTAGAAGTTAGAGCCAAGTGGCAAGATGCCCTTGGTCATGCTTAGAATAGTTTGATTTTTTAATCCCTGCTTAATGGGAAGTCTATATTTTGTAACTATTTTTTAATTATTATTTAAAGGGTAGAGCTCTCATGGGGTAGGGGGGAGAAAATCACCAGAGAAGGACTGGAGAAACACTGCTTTACTTGAGATCTTGTAATTTTTTTGCAGACCTAATGAATCAAAGTTAGTTTCTTTTGGCATTTTCTTTGTTTATGTTATCAAATTTCTTTGATGATATATGATTTCTTCACCTTAATCATTGAATGAATACTGTTTTAATTTTGAAATCAATCATTAATGCATTGATCTATGATTTGGATTTGTATTAATTCATGGTCTTTGTGTATTTATGTTTTAAATGAATTTATTTAATTAAAACATTTATCTGTTTTTGCAAATGATTAACAGAAATTATTAATTCATGTTAATTTTTCAATTAGCATAAGAGCAATAGGATAATCTTGCGTATGCCTAATCTTTAAACTATTTTTAGTTAATTTTCATTTCCTGATAATTTGTATTTTGGAAGTAATAAGAAAAGATCCAATTTTACATTTATGTTAAGCTGGTGAAATGACTTATTAAAACTCAAACCAAGTTATCCTACACACAGTCAAAAGACTTCCTTTAGATTAGATTTGACTTAGTTTAGATTTCCTTTAAGGTAGATTTGTTCTAGGTTGAGATCCATTTTAGATTTAAGACACGTTAATCTTCTCTTACATGAAGACTAATCCTTTCAGGATCAAACCCCATAAGTGCCAGCGGAGGCCTTTGTATCCACGGGAGTTAACTACACCAAACAGGCTGGGGATAGAACCTCTCTTGCGCAGATCCTTTTGAAGCCTTTTAGTCTAGGTTTTCACCCTCTATTGTTAGCCTTGGAACCCATTTCAACAACCTACACATTTGGCACTTCAACAAATGGCGCTATAAGGAGGGCCAAGAACAAATTATGCCTAAATGAAACACTAGTAGACATACTCCAACAAGAATACCGATTGTCACCGGTAGTCACACGCGGTCATCAAACTCTACAGAACAACTGATGCAAGATCCAACTGTCATTCCTGCTACCCCTGTGATAGAGCAAGAAACTAGGAGAGTCAATATCGTTTTAATATCACCCACTAGGGAATCCCTCACACTCGAACAATTACTCAAAGGTTCTTCTGATAGTGTTGCTAGGTTGCAACAATAGTGTAATCTTGGACTAGCAACAATTCAACATCAGCAGAACACCGATCCGCAAGTTAATAATTCAGATAATCAAAATTCAGTTCACCCAAACCCTGAACAACATAATTCACCTTGCCACAATCTACTCCCCGATTTCAATCTTGATACATTATTCGGAGAAACAAAACAAGACCAACCAAACGTTTCCACAGGTGGACCACCACCGACTCCTCCTTCATCTTCATCATCCTTATCTGACGAGTAATCACATAGTGAGTCAGACTCTAGTTCTTCCTCAGAAGACATACCCACGGCGGGAAATGGAAACAAACCTTGGTTGGACCATGATGTTGTGTTTATTGTTGGGGATCAACACAGGCTACCTAATAATCCTGAAAAGTGGCTCCTTAAGTTTCATCTTGATGAAAAATCACCTACCCTTGATCATATTAAAACTTTTATGCAGGCCATCCGACTTAGGAATTTCATTCATGAATATGTAGTCTATAGATTGTTTCCTTTCACCTTCTAGGGAAAAGCTTCCACTTGGCGCTTTTCCCTGGAAGCCAAATCTATCTCTTCATGGAATGATTTCGAAAAAATATTCATCCATAAGTTTGGAGATGACAAGGCTCCAAAAGACTTGCTTATAGACTTGTCCTCAATTAAAATCAGAGGCAAGGAAAGAGTTAAAGATTACAATCAAAGGTTTTCACACTTGAAAAACAGAATTCCTACCACTGTTCTTCTTGCAGAGGAATTGTTGGTTTCTTATTATGTTAAAGGCTTACCTGTTCCCATTGCTATGTGGGTAAAAAGAGCACAAAAAGATAACTTGCAAGAGGCCTTTGCTGAGGCTATCTAGGTTGAAAAGTATATATATTGTTTGAAAGATAACCCTGATACTTCTTCAGAACAACCTTCCACCTCAAAAATAAAGCAAGAAAATCCTCCAAAACCAACAGTGAAAAACAAGGACCCATTTGAGATGAATGACATGAAGAAGTTCCTTCAAAAGATCTCAAATGAGATGGTATACCTAAAGAAAAGAAACACAAAAAACCATAACAATAACAGAGGATTCAATATACGACCTTTCAGAAGACCTTACCAACCCCCACAAAACCAAGTCCCACCTAATCCTGATGAAGGATTGAACTCTGAATAATTTATTTCTATCTTTAATGCTTTGGTTTCCGAATCACATAATTCTCCTGATCAGAAAGATGAAAATCCACAAGAGAATCAAGATCCTGAACCACCACATGAAGTAGAAGATCAGCAGATAAACACAATTATCTTTTTTTCATAACTTATCATGGTTGAGGAGGAAGATGAACCTGAGGCTATCTTCAATGTCCAACATCCCTATAATACAAGGAGTAAAGGACATCCCACACAAGAAGCTTCCACTTCAACACCCGCACCAAATAGAGGTAAAGCACCAGTACATAAGGACACTCTAATCCCTAAAATAGAATATAGTCTAATTGAGGACTTGAAAAGAGTGAAAGCCAATATTTCTCTTTTTGAACTTCTGAAAATCCCTGCAATGAGAGATAATCTACCCAAAAGTATAACTGTCAACAAGCCCAGGGAGGCTCAGAACAACAATCTAGAGACATACTCTAAACCTGGAAATCAGAAACCAGGTAGCAAGAAAACACCTCCTTTCTTGCTTACTTTTGAAGTTTTCAATAGAAATGTCCATAATTGTATGACATATTCAAGGGATTCATCCAATGTGATGCATTTATATGTATACAAAAAGTTAAATGCCTCTTGGGAGCCCTGCCCTACACAAATTTTCCAACTTGACAGATCCAAAGTTAGGGTAGTGGGAGAACAGAAGAATGTCTTGTTGACACTATCTGCTGACCCTAGAATCCACCAGACTGTGGATATTATTGTGGCTGAGATCCCATAAATGTATGGAATGTGGATGAGCAAGGATTGGTCAGAGAAGCTGAAAGGATAATTTTCTACTGACTGGTCCCACTCGTGGCTTCCCTATAATGGAAGGCCAGGATTAAAATCAGTAGGGAACCTCACATGAAGCAAATTGTCACAGACTTAAATGATCCTAGTGAGCGTGCTGCATACTTCAGCTCACATGTGGAACATTACACTTTCGATACTTTCTTTGGGGATCTACCTACGGATTTGTCACCAGCTGAGAACGTATAGAATCTGTCTCAAATTGTCAATCTTACTTCTGTCCCATTCTCAAGTACGGTTGTACATAATGTATACAATGTAAATAGTAGTTTTAGGATAGACTTAAATGCATGGATTCTATTTTTTGATGGCTCTAGATCTAAAGATGGAGCTGGTGCAGGTTGTGTCTTGATTGATCCAAAAGGAACCAAAACTATGATTGCTTGCAGACTTGAGTTTGAATGCACCAACACCATAGTTGAGTATGAGGCCTTGGTCCAAGGACTCAAAAAGGCAATTGATATGGGTGCCCAGGTAATTGAATGTTATGGAGATTCGGAGATCATAGTAAAATGGGTGAGGAACAAAATCCATTGTTTGTCTCCTTGTTTGATTAACTATCATAATTTGTTAAGGGACTTAAATAATTCTTTTTCTGCATTTAACATCAATTCAGTCCCTAGATCACAAAATTTTGATGCAAATTTACTAGCTAATACTGCATCCAGGTTGATTCCACCAGAAGGTTTGTCCCCTAACACTTTTTCAATTGAATTTATGTACGGGCCTTCTATTTATGATAACGTGACTAATTGGAAGGTATTTGAGGATGAACAACAAATATTAGACTTCCTCACAACCGATGACACTTTTCAAAATGTGGCAATAGATGAGGCTGATCATGAGAAGTATTTGGTTGATTCCACTCATCCTTCCAATCTTATCCCTAAATCAATCATCAACTTGGATAAATACTATGATCTGCAGGATAAGTTCAAGCAAAAGACCAACTATAAATCCTAGAGTTCATCCCTCAACTATGATCCAATCAACCTAGGAATTGAACAAAATCCTCGTTTTATCAATCTAGGGGTTGACTTCTCTCCTGAGGAAAAAAGAGCTTTTATCAAATTGTGAAAAGAGTTCAAAGATGTCTTTGCATGGACATACGATGAACTCAAAACTTTTGACACTAGTATCATGCACCATAAAATATCAATGAAACCCAAAGTAAAACCTTATCAGCAAAAGTTAAGGAAGATGCATCCTAGTCTGGAACCCTCTGTCAAGAAGGAGCTTGAGAAATTACTAGAAGCACAAATTATATTCCTTGTTAGACATACACAGTGGATTGCTAACCTAGTACCTGTTCGGAAGAAGAATGGGGAAATCAGGCTCTGTGTTGATTTCAGGAACTTAAACAGAGCTTCTGAAAAGGACAATTACCTTGTTCCTCCTATGGAGCATATTGATGATGTATTTGTAACTTCAGAAGATATTCACATGTTTATTGTATGTATTACATTTGTACTTTATTGTATCCCCAACGGAGATGTATTATTCCTCCGATTGGAAGTGTCGTTAGTTGTACTTGCAAGTGTCGCAAGTTATATTGTAATTGTTGTAACTTATATTTGATGGGTTATTAGACCACCTTGATGGGGTCGTCCTTGTATGAGTCATGTGGGTTAAAGGGTTATTAGACCACCCTAGTGGGGTCGGCCTAGTCAGCATTATGTTGAGTGGTAAAGTTGGGGCCGACCTAGTTGAGTAAAGGTCAAGTGAAAGTAAAAGTCTAAATAGAGAGTGTGACTCTCTCATTCTCACATTCACTCACTTCGCATTGGTGAGAGAGAGGAGGAGTATGCACAAGTGGAGGAGTAGCAGCTGTTGCAAACATTTATCTTTTGGGGATTCATCTTGGTGATCTTTGTATTGGTGCTTATTCTATCTTTGAGGAAGTTGCGGGGTTTTTCACCTTCTTGGTTTTCCCCGGTGAAATGTTTTGTGTCTCTTGCCTCTTGTCTCTTATGCTTGATATGTTGTACATGCTATTATTCCAGTTAATATCCTAGATCTATTGAATTAAATGATGAAAAAATAACATGGTATCAGAGATAGCCTGAAGGAAGGCATGGTATGGCATTTATGACACTTGTTGTAAATTTGAAGCTAGGGCTTGATATAGCAAAAACCAGTCATTGTGGCACTTTTGCTATAAATCCATTTTGGAGAAGGTTCAGTTTCTAAAACTCCTACAGGTCGAAGATAACATCCCCATGTACCTTATAACTGAAGAAAAGAATCTAATTCGTTGTACTTTCTATTTTATGATTTGTACAATCTAGGTTTTCTACCTCTTCCAGATCTCAGTCATAAACAAGTGACCTAGGAAAAAAGGTCACAACTTGGGCTAGGAAGCTCCCAATGAAATTATGTAAAAATTGGAAGTAAGGGAACGGACTGTAGTTTCACGGGTCTTCTTTTCAAAGGTCGAAGTTGAACCAGTGACACGTGGAACCCCATATAAGTTAGCTATCCTGTTTTATCCCATAAACAGGTCACGTTGTGACATTTGGCATATCTCTCTCCCAGAGAATCCATTTGAGGTCAGAACTATGAGGTTGGAAAGATGATAGGTCAGGCTAACACAAGCCAAAGTTTCAGACCCTGTGAATCCGAAATTTCATAAAATCAATAGAAACAATAAGGCACATATTTCTGTGAAATAGAATTGGATTTTGAGCATTCTCATTTTTGGCTTGTCACTGTTGCGGAAAATTAGGGCTTTTGACAGAAGTGGAATTTTGGAGTGATCTCAGCATAGGATTGCTCTACTCAAGAAAATAGAAACTTAGAGACCAAGATCGAATTTTTTGGTTGGGAAGAACCCTGAGCTCCATCAAACCCTAGTTCGGGATTTTGATCGGAAAGGTGGAAAATTAGGGTTTCTGCAAAAAGGTGGAATTTTTGAAATCTGTGACCACAGCTGGATGCTCCTTAGAAAAATTGAATTTTAGAGCACAAGATGGAACCTTTTGGCTGGGCTCACCCCGAGCATTATTAAACCCTAGTTCAGGATTTTGACCAGAAGGTCCAAAAGTTTAAAAGGCAATTTTGAGGAGTCAAATTTTGGAGATTTCAAAATTGAAGTATACCAGCTTGATCAGCTCAACAAGGCACATATTTTCATCCAATCAGAAGTTTGAAATTCAAAGTTTGAATTTTTAGGGTTTCTCTGAGAAACCCTAATCCAGCTCCAG
This sequence comes from Larix kaempferi, assembly GCA_027924585.1. Taxonomy (NCBI): domain Eukaryota; kingdom Viridiplantae; phylum Streptophyta; class Pinopsida; order Pinales; family Pinaceae; genus Larix; species Larix kaempferi. The sequence continues at coordinate 10,794,369 of BSBM01001409.1, read as the reverse complement.
ATCTAGTTTCAGCAAATCAAAGTGGATTGGGTTAATCCTAGAAGAGAATGAATTGGACACCTGCATAAGTGAAGAAGTTCCAGTTCCAGAGGGATATGAGGCTAAGGACTTACATAAGAAGGCTACAAGGAATCCCAACATGTATGACTTGAAGAGATACAGGTATGTTTTGAAATCTGTTCATGATTAAGTTTATGATATGTTTGTCTTCATATTATTGAGGTTAGTACAATCTTGATTAATTTTAAACTTGTCTTAACACCCTAGTAAAAGTATGAATGCATGTGAATACATTCATTGCTTAGGGGTATGACACTTATGATTGTACTAATGCACTGTGGTGTTGTATGAGGATGATGTTGTCCGCTAACATGAAAGGTACATCAAGAAAGACAAATCAAGTTCTAGATCAAGAACATATGTCCATGGTGGCATGAAGACAAAGACTCATCCATATCCATTGATTACATAGAAGCTCTACTCATGAGACCTATGCATAATTTGGTTCTACAATGGTTAACTTATGAGATATGCAGGTTACAAGCACAAGTCATTAAAGGGAACAAGAAGACATTATGTGGGTATGTTAGACATAACTAGCAAGCATGATAATCCAGGTATGTTTTTCCTATATCAATTTAAAATCCTACCTTGTGTTAGGATCTTATACTTTTGTATGAATGATAATGATTATTCTTGAAGTTAGAATTTTAAGTAATCAAGGGTTTATGCATATCATGTTTCTTACTTTGATTGATGATATGACTAACTAGAAGAGTCCTATGGTCAAATAAGAATATGCATGAGTAAAAGAAGTCTTCCTTGAAACCTTGAAATACTAACGCTTGTGATAAATTACCTATGTATGAAATGACTATAACCATACATGTTTAAGATCATTTAGATTCATAATGTTTTGATAATATTGAGATTATACTAATGCATGTATGATTATGTATGGGATCTTGAGGATGACACTAGTGCACACTTAAGCATGCATAGTGCTCTAGGATGGATATAAGTTCAAAGATAGATAATTCAGGAAGCAAAGATCAAGAGGGAGCTCACTCTAGTAGTTCCTACAATGAAGCAAAGATTGAGAGGGAGTCCACCCAACAACCAAACAAACATAAGTATTTGAATTGTCATTTCCTATATATATGATTACTTAAATGATGTTGTTCAGTCATGTACATAATTATGTTGCTAGATTTAGGATGTATATTATGCATATTAGAAAAGTTGCATTAATCAACAAGATACTACTAATATGCAAGTAATGGGTAAGTGGCCTATGGTATTGTACAACATTCCATTGCTACTTATCCAGAATGAAACCTCTTTGCTGACATGTTTGGAGTTGTGCACACTCTTAACAATGTTCTGGTAGAGATGGAAGGCATCTAGAAAGTTATGGGATATGGATAAATGTTGTATTGAAGCATTGGCTAAGATAATTGCATGACTGTATGACATATGTCTTTATGAGTAAGAATTTTATCTGAAATATATAAGATGTTTCTAATCATGCAATTGAAATTGTCTTGTAGGAAAGATCGTGTACAATCACCTACAAAAGAAGGACTACAACATTTGTTCCAGCAACGAAGTTCAAAGAAAACTATCTATTGAAGATATTGAAGAATCTGAAGTTCCTAGGATCTGGGATGTAGTAATGGAAGAATGCCATGATCGAGGAATACCAGTCGATCATGAAGAATGATGTTTGGGTTGTTCTCCCAAGACCAAAAGGTAAGTATGTTGTGACTTCCAAGTGGATCTATAAGATCAATCATGCTGCAGATGGTAGCATAGAGAAATGCAAGGCAAGATTTGTTTCTCGTGGCTTCTCCCAGAAACAGGGGATAGATTATGAAGAGACTTTTTCTCCTGTATCCAGATACACTTCCATCCTAATAGTACTTTCCCTAGCTACAGTGATGAAGTGGAAGATACACCAAATGGATATGGTGTAGTCGAAGAGGAAGTGTATGTGGAGCAGCAACTCAGTTTTGAGACACATGACAGGGAGTCATATGTGTATAGATTGAAGAAATCGTTGTATGGCTTGAAGCAAGCACCTACGACATGGTACGGTAGGATAGACAACTTCCTGTCCAGTTTGGGCTTTATCAAGAGTAAAGTGGATTCCAACCTTTACTACAAGATTAAGGAAGGCAATCCAGTGTTACTCCTATTGTATGTGGATTACCTATTTGTGACAGGTAAGGATAGATTGATTGTCGACATGAAGAGGAAGATTACTGCCGAGTTCGAGATGAAGGGATTGTGTATGATGCATTACTTTCTAGGTATGGAGGTGTGGCAGAGTGCAAATGGAATATTCCTTGGACAATGGAAGTTTGCAGTAGAGATCCTGTAGCGGTTTGGGATGATGGACTACAAGGCCATGGCCACACCTATGGCATCAAACCTGAAGCTATTGAGTGATGCTTCATCAGAGTCGGTTGATTTCATAGTGTATCATCAAATGATTGGGTCCTTGATGTTCCTGACAAACACGAGACCAGATATTTTCTTTGCGGTGAACACCCTGAGCTAGTTCCTGATGGATCCTAGACATGTTCACCTGATTGCTATAAAGCATATTCTAAGGTACCTGAAGGGTACAATTGATTATGGGCTCAAGTATGATGCGAATCAAAATTTTAACCTGGAGGGTTATGTTGATTGGGAAGGCAGTGCTGCAGATAGGAAGAGCACTTTGGGGTGCTGCTTCAGTATGGGATCAGGTGTGATCTCTTGGTTTAGCAGGAAGCAATTCTGCATAGCACTGAGTATAGCCGAAGCAGAGTATGTCACAGCTTGTTTGGCCATTTGTGAGGCAGTATGGCTGAGGAAGCTACTATCGGAGTTCTTATTGGATTCTACCTGTATCTTCTGTGACAACTAGAGTTGTGTGAAATTTTCTAAGAACCCAGTGTTCCATGACAAGTCGAAGCACATCGAGATCAAATATCACTATATCAGGGATATGGTGCAGAGAGGAGCAGTGAAGCTCTAGTATGCTGTGACAGATGAGCAGAGTGCAAATGTGTTGACCAAACCACTAGCCAGAGTGAAGTTCGAGTAATTCAGAGAGAGGCTTGGTGTTCTTCAGATATAAAATACTTCAAGGAAGAAGTGATGGGACACATTTGCAGGAGCCATTCCAAGCATGGTGGTAGGAGGATCCTTACCATGGCTGTGGATGTAAGCATTGTGTGATGAGCATCAAAACGATGCTCCAGTTACTTCTATGTATGATGATCAGGATGATCATATGTGATGAGCATCATGAAGATGCTTAAGATGATGCTATGACAATAATCAGGATGATCATGCGATGATGATATGCATCGGGATGATGCTGTGACGATGATGAGGATGATCATGCAATGATGATGTAAATTAGGATGATGTGTTATGATGATTGTAACGTCCCCTCCTACCATACTAGCATGATAGAGAGGACGTGATGCTAAAACCGGGCATCTAGCCCCATGAACTTTTAACCAAGCATTCACATAATTAAAAGAACATATGGAAATGTATAATATATGAAAAACACAGCGGAAGTAGTATCAATTACACATTCATCATACATTCAAGATATTCATCAAATAAATGATTGCAAGTTAACACAGGAGAATACTTATCTTATAACCAAGTAGTCCCAAGCAACTGGCTATGCAACTGCAACGTTCCACCCAACCATAGGCCAGTTGTGCTTATCAACCTCTTGATAAAAATTCCACCCCCGAGCTGGGCATGATTACTACAAGGAACCAGGGAACAGCAGACTCACACATAGCCAAGCATACACCAAAATGAGCCAAGCCAATCTACAATTGGGTTTATCAGGTTGCTAGGAACTAGAAAGGAAGAATTGCTAAGCTAGTGTGCTCAACCACATAGCTATGGATACCTCTACAAGATCTATTCAGCTTGGCACTCACAATGCCTACACACCCAACACAAGGAAGTATTCTCTTCATTGCCACACAATCCCTCAAGCCATACCTTCCTTTCTAGTGCTCTCAGGGTGTGCATAGAAAAGTAGCCAAAGCCCTCTTGATCTTCTTGAGAGGTTACTCCCTCCACTAGGTTTATCAAGCCAATTTTGTCCACTACCAGTCCAAGTTTCTTGCTCACAGGATCAAATCAAAACCGGGATGCACATAACAGAAGAGCCACACTTATTGGGCATGATAAAACGTTTTTCTAGTGAGGTGCCCAAAGATGGGGTTTTCATTTACTTCAGAAAAACGTGGGAAACCCAAAAACGAAACTAGAAGATGGGGAACAATCCCTGGGAAGCCAAATCCGTTTTTAGAAAAACGTCCATGGACATTCTGGGGAAAAAACGGCCTCCATAACAGTCCCAAATCATGGCCCTTCTCTCGCAGCTGCTGTCCAATGCAAAAACGAGCTCCCAGGCATGGAAAATGCAGGAAAAATGGTGAAAAACATGATGGGAAAAGGCCCAGTAGTTCAGACTGCGTGAGAGGGAAAAGACTATGGGTTCAGAATGGCTTTGGGCATCATTTCGTGGGTGTTTTCTTTCCCAAGAAGAAAAAATACGAATTCCCCACGTTGATGGCTTGCCCATGCACGAAATTGGCTGCCATACGTCTTCATTCCCAAGGTATTAACTACCTCAACCAACTCTTGGAAGAATTAAATGATTGGGTCCATAACCCAAAATGGGTAGTTGAGGGTTTATGGGTTTTCTCATTGACACATGGATTAACACCATTGGCTCAAGGGTTTGAATAATTTCCCTCCCTATTCCTTGTAGGATCATGCCCCCATCTCTTTGTTGCATTGCATAGCTAGTTGTGGGTATTTTTCATTAAAATTCATATTTACATGATGTCTCATTTACATTGTGCCTATCTAGCACAAGAACCATAGGAATCTATTCCTTTAATTGCCGATACATAAAACGCTAAATCAATGGTGGGTCCTTGGCCTTGAGCTCACCATGATTAAATTACAATATTTACATCATTTACGATTTAATACAAAGGGGGTCAAAATGGGGACATTACAATGATGATCAGTATGATCATGAGCATCACGATGATGCTGTGTGCGAGGATGATCAGGTTGATCTTGAGTATCAGAATGGTACTCTGTGGCTGTGGACAGGTTGTGCAAGGGTAGAATGTAATACGTCTCGGAGATCCGGACAGGTTGTGCTAGTCACGTAAAAGGCCTTGGATGCTCTTTAGATATCTTGCTGGGCAAGACAGTCTTTTAAGATTTTGCTAGACCACATGTAATACGTCCTGGAGATCTGGACATGTTGTGCTACTCACATAAAAGGCCTCGGATGCTCTTTAGAGATCTTGCGGGAAAGACACTCTTTTAAGGTTTTGTGGGGACCACATGTAATACGTCTTGGAGATCCGGATAGGTTGTGCCAAGCACGTAAAGGTCCTTGGATGCTCTTTAGAGATATTGCTAGGCAAGACACTCTTCTAAGGTTTTGTGGTGGGGGCCACATGTAATACGTCTTGGAGATCCAAACAGGTTGTGCTATTCACATAAAAGGCCTTGGATGTTCTTTAGAGATCTTGCTAGGAAAGACACTCTTTTAAGGTTTTGTGACGATCACATGTAAAATATCCTGGGAGATCTGATAGGTTGAGATGTGTGCTCGCAAAAGTCCTGGGATGCTCTTTCAAGGTTTTGTTGACGCACGTAATCAGTCCTGAGGATTCCATAAGATGGCCAGCTCATAGAGATGATGAAGACCTACAGGAGGCTAGGCCTACAACCAGCATGAAAAAGGGATGGCTCAGTAGAAATTTCTATGATGAGAAGAATTGAGAAGATATCCCAGTGATCGAGATGACGGGTACAACAATAGTGATGATGATGCTCTGTGATCTAGTGATGATGATCCATCTCCAGAATTGAAGACTTGTGCTTATATGTATTGATGACATGTTTCAAGAGAATACCTTCCTAGTTAAGAGGGAATGTTGATGTATTTGTAACTTTGGAAGATATTCACTTGTATATTGTCTGCATTACATTTGTACTTTATTGCATCCCCAGCATAGATGTATTATTCCTCCAATCGGAAGTGTCATTAGTTGTACTTGCAAGTGTTGCAAGTTATATTGTAATTGTCGTAACTTATATTTGATGGGTTATTATAACACCTTGATGGGGTGGGCCCTGTATGAGTCATGTGGGTTAAAGGGTTATTAGACCACCCTAGTGGGGTCAGTCCAGTCAGCATTATGTTAAGTGGTTATGTTGGGGCCGACCTAGTTGAGTAAAGGTAAAGTGAAAGTAAAAGTATAAATAGAGAGTTTGACTCTCTCATTCTCACATTCACTCACTTCGTATTAGTGAGAGAGAGGAGGAGTGTGCACAAGTGGAGGAGGAGTATCTTCCGCAGACATTTATCTTTTGGGGATTCATCTTGGTGATCTTTGCATTGGTGCTTATTATATCTCTGAGGAAGTTGCGGGGTTTTTCACCTTCTTGGTTTTCCCCGGTGAATTGTTTTGTGTCTCTTGTCTCTTTTCTCTTATGCTTGATATGTTGTACATGTTGTTCTTTCAGTTAAGATCCTATATCTTTTAAATAAATGATGAAAAACTAACACAGATTCTACAAAAAGTAGGAGGGTCTGAGATGTTTTCTCTCCTTGGTGGCTTCTTAGGATATAACCAAGTCCTAGTTTCCCCTGATGATCAACTAAAAACAACTTTCAGGACCCCCTGGGGAACCTTTTCCTACAGGAGAATGCCTTTTGGGCTTATAAATGCAAGTGCTACATTCCAGAGGGCTATGGACATAGATTTCAGAGGTTTGATGCGCAATTTTTTCGTTGTATACTTGGATGATATTACTATTTATTCTAAAAAATGACATGAACATTTGTCTGATTTGAAACAGGTGTTCGAGCGCTGCAGAAGATATGGGATCTTATTGAAACCGAAAAAATATATATTTGCAGTCACCGAAGGTAATCTGTTGGGTTTTATTGTTTCGAAAGAAGGCATGATCATCGATATAGAATGCATAGAATCCATTGCGAAGATCACCTTACCCGGTTCACATAAAGCCATGCAATATTTTCTCGGTAAGATTAATTTCGTTCGTAGATTTGTTCTGAATTTTGCTCAGATTGTTAAGCCATTGCAACAATTGGTTAAAAATGTGCCCAGTTTCAGTGGTTTGAGGAACACAGAAATGCCTTTGTTGAAATCCGGAGAGCCATTGTGGAAGCTCCCGCTTTGATGTCTCCAAACTTCAACAAAGATTTTATTCTGTACACGTTTTCTACTAACTTCTCCTACGCAGCTGTCCTTACACAAAAACATGATAATGATGCTGAAATCCCTATTTCCTTCATGAGCTCCACATTCAAAGGCACAGAACTCAACTACTCCCAAATCGATAAACAATCTTACATGGTCTATAAATCGGTAAAACATTTTAGACCATATTTATTGAAATCTCAGACTAAAGTCATTGTTCCTTATGCAGCTATCAGAAATGTACTGGTTTAGAAGGAGCTGGGTGAAAAGAGAGCTGACTGGATGACAACTCTGCAAGAATATGACTTGGATATCAGACCAACAAAGATTGTGAAAGGCCAAGGCTTGTGTCTTCTAACCGCTCAATCCAATGATTCTGTACAATAGCAGATTGAGTGGTAACAAGAAGAGAGTAAAAGAACATGTTCTTTTAATGTTATTACAACTCAAACATCTGAATGGTATGATGACATTATATTCTTCCTTACCCATGGGTTTGCTCCTGAAACCTTTGACTTTAAAAAACACAGAGCGTTAAGGTTAAAATATACGCCATATCAATTCATAGGTAGAGTTTTGTTTAGGAATAATTCTGATGGTGTTTTTCACAGATGTTTATAAAAGGAAGAAACTGATAATATTCTTTTGCAATTTCATGCAGGACCTGCGAGAGGGTATTTCTAAGGAGAAATCACTGCACATAAGATCCTGAGGGCGGGATACTATTGGCCTACTTTGTTCAAATATGCATACTCATATGCCAGAAGATGTAAATCATGCCATAAATGTGATGGGAAAATGAAAAAACCTACCTTTCATTTGCAGCCAATAATAGTTCAGTTTCCATTTCAACAATAGGGATTGGATTTTGTTGGACCCATCAACCTTGCTTCCTCCCTGCAACACAAGTATATCTTGACGGCCACGAACTACTTTACCAGATGGGTAGAGGTAGTCCCTCTCAGACAATGTCCATACAAGAGGATGATTCTTCCCCACTCCAGCAAAGAATTAATATGTTACTCAAGCTCAAAGAAGATAGGGAGAAGTCCAAAAACAAGTTGTATCAACATCAATAGTTGTTAAAGAGGTGGTTTGATGAGAAGTCCTCATTTGACAAAGATTTTATTGTGGGGGACTGTGAAAATTCTCACAGTAGATCCAAGAGATGATGTAAACCTCACAATGAAAGAATTTAGGAATAATAGAAGAAGAATAGATCAGTTGAACATAGATCCAAAGGAGCTCAAATAGAGGCATAATAATTACACATGTTACATTAATTTGAATAGTAAAACAGTAATTATACAATGCTCAGGATTCGAATACACTAGGTGTGATTCGAATTAGCTTGCATGGGTAGATCCAAAATCAATGGACTATCATCAAAGCACAACTAGAAGTCTATCTCATCATCAGTGGAGTCATCAATGCACAAGTAACTGTCAACCATTAGTCAAACTGAGTCTAAATGAGTGTGGTAGGTGTAACTGGAAGATGGAGGCACTAACTGAATGAAGGAGGCTCATTGGAGGGCGCATGAGGAGCTATCTGGAGTCAGAATGGCCAGTCTAGTCTCATCGGAGGTCCATCAGAGTGATACAGTCAGTTGAGAGTCAGTCTATCCTTAAATCAAGAGAGAACTAAGGAAAAATCAACTAACTGAAGTGCAACTAGAGTGGTAGGTGAGAAAAGGTGCCCTTCTCAAGTGGTGGGTGAGAAGTGGGAGCCTCCCTATCTAGGAGGGCTAAAACAGATCTAAGAGAAGCTCCCAGGGCTAGCTCACTAAGGGCTAGGTGTTGGGAGTGATGACTGGGATGCATGCAATTGCATGCTGCATGCAGAAATGCATGCAAGACTGATAATGAAAATAATTGAAATATTGGTAGGACTAGGATGGAGTATAGGAATATCCTAACACCCTCCCTTAATCCATCCTGGGCCCTGGTAACTAAGACCAAAGGTCACCCATACAATCAAAATAAATGATAGAAAAATAAAGAACTATCCATAAACCGAGGAAATGGGGAAAACCATATGGGAAAAATACCCCCCCTCAAAAGAACAATAAAATAACTCAAAGAACCATCATACTAAGATGAAAATAAAGAACTTTCGTCAGTGAAAACTTTTGCAAAAAAATTGGCAAGTTGTTCCTCTATAGGATTCCAAAGCAGGTGCTAGATTTGGATCTAATCTTCTGATGTGCCTCCCACTATGTAGAGGATGTATTGGATGAAGCAAGTCTTTCATGAATTCTTTCTGCAACTGGAATGAATGGATGATGATGAGTCTTCCCAATAGATGGAAGAGAGAACCCCACCATCATGCTGCATCTCTCATGGAGAGGTAGATGGCATAATGCAAGGTTGGCATGATGTTGAATTCTTGTAGTTTTGTGATCAAACGAATCGTCAATTGTGTTCTCAGTAGCTGCAAGGACTGTGTGAGCCCATATTGGCCTTGGCTCTCGATTGAGAACATGTGTTGGTTCTAGATTTGAAACTGAATGTTCTTGAACTTTGATCTCAACATCAAGATCTTGTTCTATATATTCATTAGAAGAAGAGTCACTCAAATCTTCATCAGATTCTAAGGAAGTAGGAAGAGAGAAGGGTAGAAAATGAGAGAACTCATATGCCTTGGAGGCATGATTTGCAAACCCTTTTGCTATAGTCTTCCCAATGGATATCTCTATAATCTCAATTGTGTCAGGACCAAAAGTCACCTTCTTAGGTGATCTGGTGTGAGTCATCTGATATACAGACAACAAATTTGCTGTCAAGGAGGGAACGAATAGAACATTCTTGAACTTTCCATGCTCCATATGTATTGTACCCAACCCTTTGGAAAAGATCTGAGAGTTGTCTCCCATGTGAATAGTAGGCCCATCATTTAGATCTAAAGAGGAAAATGATTTTTCAGAGGCACCCATGTGGTTGGAGGATCCAGAATCTATGAGGAGGGCCTTTGATTTTGAAAATCCAGCCATCAATGCATGGCAATCCTTATGACCATCAGATCCACTTCTAGAATCAAACATATTTTCATCTTTTGGAATAGCAATTTTGTTCTGTTAAAGAAGCTTGTTAGTGGGTCTATTTTCTTTTGCATGCAAGCTTTCTCAGGATGGTTTCCTCTCTTGCAGTAGGGACATGCAGATCTCTTATGTTTGTCCTTCTTAGAGTTGGAGGATCCTTTTGATGGACTTGACTTATTATTCAGCTTGGATTTAGATGACTTCTTATCTTTGTCTTTTTGCCTCCCTTTTACATTCGTCCCACTTGCTTCTCCAGCTAGAAGAGCTAGATCTTTGGAGGCCTTGATGGCACCCATTTGAATCAATTTTTCCTCTTCTTGAATGACAGCTTCAGTGAAGACATCTAAGGTTGGAAACTTCCATCCAGGGATAGACATTCGTCCAGAATGGAAGGTAGATACAAAGACTGAAAATTGAGATCCTAGTTTGCTCAGAATGGAGAGCACCAATTGTTCATCAGTTTTAGTGATGCCACAATGCTTGCATTGGAAAACCAAGTTCTTAAATTTTGAGAAGAATTCTTGAATGCTCTCAAAATTGCTAGGTTGTAGGGAAACCAATTAATTTCCGAGAATGTGGCCTCTTAGCCCATCTTGTTTGCCAAAAAGACTCTCCAATTTTGTCCATAAATCATTTGGAGACTTCAATCCTTCAACATGAAACAATAGATCTTTAGACATATGAAGGCATATGTAACCAAAGGCTTCATCCATTTTATTTAGATGCTTGGTTTTCTCCACAGCTGCATGTGGTATGGGATCTTTTTCAAATACCAATCTGGATAGCTGTTTGGTACACAAGTGTAATTTCATCTCAAGCTTCCATTCAAAGTAATTTAAGGGAGTGAGGATCATAGGAGAGGAAGGAGAATTCGAATTGCTCATCTTGACTGCTGGAACGAGTGCAAAGGTGAAGCTATTGATACTACTGCTGCAACTGTTGGAACTTTGAAATACCTACAAAAAACTCTCAAGAATGGAGGTAGAATATACTCTCAAATGGATTTGATACCATGTGAAAATGATCACAGTAGATCTAAGAGATGATGTAAACTTCACAATGAAAGAATCTAGGAATAATAGAAGAAGAATAGATCAGTTGAACATAGATCCAGAGGAGCTCAGATAGAGGCAGAATAATTACACATGTTACATTAATCTGAATAGTAAAACAGTAATTATAGAATGCTCATGATTCGAATACACTAGGTGTGATTCGAATTAGCCTACATGGATAGATCCAAAATTGGTGGAGTGTCATCAAAGCACAACTAGAATTCTATCTCATCATTGGTGGAGTCATCAATGCACAAGTAACTGTCAACCATCAACCAAACTGAGTCTAACTGAGTGTGGTAGGTGTAACTAGCACATGGAGGCACTAACTAAATGAAGGAGGCTCAGTGGAGGGCGCATGAGGAGCTATATAGAGTCAGAATGGGCAGTCTAGTCTCATCCGAGGTCCATCGAAGTGATACAGTCAGTTGAGATTCAGTCTATCCTTAAATCAAGGAGAGAACTAAGGATAACTCAACTAATTGAAGTGCAACTGGAGTGGTAGGTGAGAAAAGGCGCCCTTCTCAAGTAGTGGGTGAGAAGTGGGCGCCTTCCTGTCTAGGAGGGCTAAAACTGATATGAGAGAAGCTCCCGGGGCTAGCTGACTGAGGGCTAGGTGCTCGGACTGATGACTGGGATGCATGAAATTACATGAATGCATGCTGCATGCATAAATGCATGCAAGACTGATAATGAAAATAACTGAAATGATGGTAGGACTAGGATGGAGTATAGGAATATCCTAACAGGGACTTGGTGTTAAAGTGGGATAAGCAACATAAAGACAAGAATGATTACACCAAGTTCCAACTCCTATGGATAGGACCATTCATTGTTACAAAAAACCTTGGTCCTAGTACTATCTGGTTGCAGACACTGGAAGGTATCTCAGATACCTACACAGTGAATGTGCAGCTGCTTATAAAGTACTTTGTTTAAATGAGCAAATTCGCTTACTTGTACATAAAGTGTGGTTTTCTTTCTTTCCTTCTTTCTTTCCTTCTTTCTTTCCTTCTTTCTTTTCATTTTATTTTTGTACATTGGTTTCATTCAAAATAAGTACACACCTTTTGGAAAAGGTTGTTGATTAGTATGTCTCAGGATAACATAAGTCTTAAGTTTTGAGGTAAACAGTGTCAATTTTATTTTACTTAGCTTGTAGTTGAAAATGTTTTTCATGAAATCAACAGTCAATATCGGCAAAGCCTTGATTGATACCTTCCCACCTTCATCAATATATTTATGGATGTTTTGTTTGGTTAATTGAAGTTGAGGAAGCGATTGGTTTTTATTGCCTTATGTTTCATTAGTGAATGGCAACATATATTCATAGCCTTGTCACCCTTACCTATTCTGGATCCCACTTTGATCACCTTGAAAATAATTCACTTTAATAATTATAGATTACAAGATGGGGGGTATTATTACAAGCCATCCCATTATGTTCATAGATGTTTAGGTGAAATGACATCTCCACATTAAGCCACCAAACTTTAGAGATGAATTTCAGCTACTGCTGGAAGGTGGAAGATCCTATCATAGGTCGGTCCATTCATGATCTGCAAAACTTCGGTGAGTAACACTATTGTCATATGGTTACCAAGCCATGGTAGTGTCTTGTAATCTATGCACTAATAAATTTTTTTTTCCTTTGTAAGACAGTTTGTTGCATATGAGGATAAGGGGGGTCTTATTACAAGCCATCGCTACCATGATCATGGGTCTAATTTTCGATTGAAATTACCACTTATGGCCATGGTAATTGAATTTAGTGTCAAAAGCTAAAAGACAGGGAGTCTCCTTACCGAGCTATCCTATTCAGTTTCTAGATTAGGTCTGTGAATGGCATTGCCAACATCTGATCACCAAGTCAGGGAAATGACCTTGTATCAACATAAGTATTGTTTGTATATTTTCATTCTGTTTAAAAAAAAAGGGTAAAAGAAAATATAGATATTGTGAGTAATGCGTTTGTATTTAAATAAATAATTAATAAATTCAAGGTGATTCAAGATTTGGTAACCCAGAATGGCTCTGAGTTTGCTCTAAGGCTCATCACAATCTGCCTTCCTATGACTGCATAGTGGTAAAGGATTCTTGTTTAATTCTAAGACTTCCTTGTCATATGAACATCATCATTAAAAGGTTTTGGATGGGGATATATCAATCATATGACAAACTCTGTTATTTTGATTGTGTTTTATGAGAACATTTTGTGAATTACAGGTTAAAACATCAAGTTTGCTGACATGTCTTCCTTTCAACTACAGATTTCATTTACAGAGATAACTAGTTCATCCCAACCAGTCGCCATTTGTTGTAGGTACAACAGATCCCATGTTTTCTTGAAAACATGGGAGCCCCAAATTTTTGTATGCAAAGGTAATAATTAAATTCCATGGTTATTTTGGGGTTTTTCATTATGTTTTTATTGCTTTGTCATGATTTGATTCAGTTAGTAATTATCCATTTGAAAATTCCTTTGATTTTGTGTGTTTTTGTGAGTTGCGGAAAGCTTTGATTTTCCCAAAAGTTGACTCTTTCCGCAACCTGCAATTTGCAATCTATAATGCGGATTGCGGAAATTGTTTTTTTGGTTTTGAAACATTTTCGTTCCACAACCCACAATCCGCAATGTGGATTAAGGATGTAGAATTGTTTTTCAATAATTGTGGTTGTTTGCACCCGCAACCCGCAACCCACAATACAAATTGCGGAAAGACTCTTAAAATAGTTTTGCATTTTGCATTTCCGAAACCCCCAACCTGTAATTACGGATTGTGGCTTGCGGAAAGTGTTTGAATAATAAGTTCGTGTCTTGATTTTCCACAACCCGCAACCCACAATTGCGGATTGCGGATTGCGGATTGCGGAAGATTCATTATATTGATTAGTGTGGTTTGTGTTTCTGAAACCCCCAACCTGCAATTGCGGATCGTAGATTGTGGAAAATTCTTTGTTGTTAATACTTAGAGTTGTGATTCGGCAACCCGAAACCCGCAATTGCGGATTGTAGTTTGTGGAGAGGATGTATATATTTGCAAAATAGATGATTACAGTTGTCTTTCCGTGTCTCGCTTAACTACATCTGAGTTGTTGATCTGTCTTGATCCTATGACCTAGATTTTATACGATGAATTTGATAAATATGTTGATTTTTTTCATTTTTTTAATCACTTTCATTTTCGAAGAATTTACCTATTACAAAGGTTTTTTTCCATGAGATTTTAGCAGGGCTATTTTCTATTGTTTTCATCACTCACAGGTCGGTTTCATTTCCTTGTCTTATTTGTTATTTATAGTTTTTTCCATTTTTGAATTATTTTTTATTTATGTTTATTTATTTATCAGAAATTTCCAGTTTTTCAAAATGTCATGGAACACACGCTCCAAAACTGCTCAGAAAAACTTATTGAACAAAGACCCTAACTTCGTCTTCCTTGCCGACACCAGTGACAAATTTTCTGAGACTTACCAAATTGACTGGTCTGAAATTTACACCATATTTGATAATGATGACTTGTCAGATATCTAGAATGATCGACCCGCTTATGAGTAAATTAGGAATTCACAGTTGCATTCCATTGCTACTAGACCTGTTATTCTTCCCTACACAAATGCAATTAAATGGATTATTGACCATGTGAAAATCGTCACAGCAGATCTAAGAGATGATGTGTACCTCACAAGAGTAATTATGATTAAGCAGGAAAATAGAAGAAGAGTGAACAATACAGTATAATGAGCAATAGAATAATATGGTACAGTAGAACTCAGATAGAAGTAATAATACTTCACACACACTAATTAATTAATCACAATATGGACAAATAAATAGTAGAATGCTAGAGAGGATTCGAATGCCCACGGTGGCAATTCGAATTAGCCTCTCAGAGTGATCATAAGATAAATAGAGTGTCATCGAAGCACAACTAGGTGTCCTCATGATCATCGGAGCACAGCTGGAAGTCTTCATCATCATCAGTGGAGTCATCAATGCTCAAGTAACTGTCAACCATTAGTCAAACTAACTCTGGTAGGTGTAACTGAGTGTAACTCAGTGTAAACTGAAGACAACTGGACTGGTAGGTGAAGAAGGGCGAGTTGCTCCCTAAAATCAAGGAAGAAGGGCGCATTAAGCAACTGGAGGGATAAAACTAAACAGTGAGAAGCTCCTGGGGGATGGCTAACTAAGGGCTAGGTGCTGGACTGATGACTGGGATGCATGCAAAATGCATGCAAACCCTAGAATGCATGCAAACCCTAAAGGTGCATGCATGACTGAAAATGTAAATGATCAAAATACTGGTGGGACTAGGATGGAGTATAGGAATATCTAACACCCCCCCTTAATCCATCATGGGCCCTGGTAACTCTTCGTGCCTCTGGAATGGAAGGGCATCGGTGAGTAAGGTGATCTCCCTTACAAAGTTTACAAGGGAACTTTGGTTTCCATTCTATAAGTCGAGACTCCTTTACAACGTCAGTACTCTCAGCATGACTAGCATTGGCTGATAGCTTGCCCCCAGCATGACTTACAGTGGCTGGTTGCTCAGAAGTATAATACTTTTGAACTAAGGACCACAATTTTTGCACTTCTGGAAGTACAGGGCACAAGTAAGTAAGGTGATCTCCCTCGCAAAACTTACAAGGGAACTTAAGCTTCTGTTTGTTGGGTTTGTCGACAATGTCAACTCCCTCAGCATGACTTGCAGTGGCTAATATGGTGTCTCTAGTATGACTCACAGGAACTGGTGACTTATCATTAATATGACTAGCAATTATCAATGATGTGTCCTCAACATGACTAACAGTGGTCGAAGATAAACTCTCAGTATGATTTTCAGTGACTAAAATTTTTCTCCCAGCATGACCTCCAGAGGCTGGGTAGGTTCCCCCTACATGATTTGCAGAGGTAGGGTGCTTGCCCCCAGCATGACTTACAGAGGCTGGGTTGCTGCCTCGTTGTTTTGGCATCTTCTTCCCATTCTTCCTCCGTCTATTCCTTTTAGACTGTTGGTTACTAGTATTGCTACTTTCGCCACATGAGGTAGAAGGAGGAGGAGAAGATGTTACTGGAAAGGGAGGCACAGGGTTTTGATGCTCTTGATTTGAGGTGCTTACAAAAGAAGCGTCAGGAGCATGCAAGGCACTCGGAGTGGAAAAAAACCAAACTGGCAGCCCTATGGTGAATCCAGGAAGATTCAAAGTAGCCATTAAGGGAGTGCCAATGTTTCAAATTAATGGAATAGTATAAGGATCCCCCAGAACAAGGGTACATTGATTGGCACTCGCCGAAATGCTAGACATAGTTTCCTGCTCAAATGAACAAGAAGTTCTCTAAGGCAAACTAAGACAAGTAGCACAAAGAGCACACCACTAAAAAAGGTCCTAGGTAAATCAAACCAGGCAAACAGATGTCTTCCAAAGAAGAGTATGGGATGATGAGGGCCCAGAACAGATCAACGAAGGATGAAGAACAGTTACCCGGGGTCCACAATACAATGACTAAGGGTGCAAGCGCTGGAATCACCCAACCACCCTCCCAAAGACCCGCAAGGGATTTCCTACCACATCTGTCCTAGGTACAATAGATATAACCCTCCGTCGTCACCTGTATATGAACCTATGGTTAGATACTAAGGATACCACCACACCGAAAACTCCTGGGGGAACAATCTCTGGTCGAATCAGAAGGCATGGGCAGGGTTACTAAGCCCGAAACTCAAAAGAGTCCCCAAATGCGATCCAATCCTGGTATATGCTTGAAATAGAAAGTAGGAGGTGTATTCCCAACAATCTGATCTCACAAGACCTACTGCATAGATCCCAGGCAAGTTTTGAATGAAGTGGGTTTACCTGTGATAGTCGAACTACAATTTTTGCGTAATGTGTGATCTTGGGTGGTTTAAGGTGTTTTAAACCCAAGATCCTAACCAAGACTAGTTGGTTTATAGTGTAACCTAGAAAAGAAACTGTTACTAGTACATTTTATTAGGGTTCATTTTAAAGGTTACTTGCTTACTCAAAAAGGTAGTGGGTGTGTGAGAGTGGTCATAACAGAAATAGAATACTGAAATGAAATGCTTACCACTAAACAAATCTTTTATTTTCAATGCAAGTCTTAAAATTATGATCTATAATGCATATGCAAATGCAATTTTTAATCTTTCGAATGCAAAAAAGGTAAAAATAAAGCTTAAATGTACAAAATTAAACTCAAAACCTAATAATGTAGCTACTTAAACAAATAAATATTCTAAAGAAAACTTGTTCTTTTGATTGCAAAGCACTCTTAAATCGTGTAAGCCACTTGCAAGGTACTCTACTCAGAAAAATAATTTTATTTTTTTTTGTATGCTTTTCAAAGGCAAGAAACAAAACTGAAACTAACCTACTATCAAAGCAAAGCAAAGAAACTTTCAAGTCTTCTTTATTCAAACAGTAAAAGCTACCAAATATGACTTTCAGATATTTAAAAATGTAAGCATGCCAACCATTAGGAAAAGAGTACGAAAACTACTTTTAGACCCAAACAAAGAAAATGACCTACAAAGAAGTATGGTTTGGTAAAGTCAGGTCTGCACATAAACAATGCAAACAAGGTCTTGAACAACAGCCAAAACACTTGACCTTTCACTACAAAAGAAAACTAAAAGCATAAGGGAGGATAAGAAACCAATCTAAAGAGAAATTTCACTCAAATAGATACAAACAGGGTCAAGTAGACTCAGTAGGTTTCAATCCAGCGGAAATGGAGCAGGTAGGTTCAGTCAGACTCAAATTAGGGTACAAAACATCAAACTGGTCCACAACCCCCCAGCTTGGGTCC
Organism: Larix kaempferi; assembly: GCA_027924585.1. Classification (NCBI taxonomy): domain Eukaryota; kingdom Viridiplantae; phylum Streptophyta; class Pinopsida; order Pinales; family Pinaceae; genus Larix; species Larix kaempferi. Next base: position 10,776,156 of record BSBM01001409.1, on the reverse strand, counting down.
ACAAGCCTCAAAAATTTCCAAACAAGCCCAAATTGATCAAAAGAGGTTCAAATCATGAATGTAGGATCAGTACAAGGATGGGAGACCACTTACAGTGGTTTAACACAGACCTAGGGTCATCGGGGACCCAAAAAAATGCAGCCCCCAGCCCCCAAAATTGGGTCCATAACCCAAAAACTCAAAAAATTCAAACCCAAATGTGTGCGCTACTATGTATGAAGGAAACTAGCGCCCAGGGCACTACTGTACTGTACAAATAGTATCGCACAGGTAAAAAAAATTGGAAAAATGGGGTTAAAACCCCCCACACCTGGGTCCACAAGGGTTACAAGGGCTGGGAAGGATCTATAAAAGCCCAGGAGGGTTAAATAGAGCCTAATAACTGATCCTAATCAAGAAAATGAACAAATACCATCAAACAAAACTAAAGAAATGACCTTGGATACCCCTAAGCAGTTAGGCTTTCCCTAACGGAGTCGCCATTCTATCATGAGGAAAATGCACGTATAGTTCAAGGGAGAAACCACCAACTTACATTGATAAAGATAGGCTTACAAGCATTCTGCAAGTACAACAAATAAATGAAGATATTAGGGTTTAGAGATGCATGCACCTTATTCAGAAGGTTGATCCTAGCTTTTCCTCCCTCGCTCTTCAATGCTTATCCGGTGTCGCAGTGCCCAAACCTACAAAACGACTTGATACCTTTCTCAAATACATTTGACTACTTATATAAGACTGATATTCATAATAGAAGAAGACATCAGATTATAATCAAACAGTAATCAAATCTAAGACACATTAATAGGTTATATTTGGAAAGAGAAGAACATTTGATCTTTATTAATGAATGAAAGCAAGTACATAAATTTATACCTTCCTTCAAGCTTGGCACTTCACGAAACCTAGATTTAAGGTCTCCTGCTTCTGTTCTCCAAGGATCCCAACCTCTAATCAGTTATGCTAGGGTTTATGAGAAACTGAGGCACAAGAGAGGGGGATAAGGGTCTCCATTCCTCCAGCATAACATTGTTATAGGCTTGGTTCCCTCACATGTCCCTTCTACCCTCCTTATATAGTCAGTGAAGGATAGGAAAAGAAGTTATAACCGAGTAGGAGGTTCCCCAACCAACTTAACTTTCCAAAATTATGAGAT